>JAAAQI020030899.1:0-16439 GCA_011800005.2 Stichodactyla mertensii | reverse complement strand
GGGAGGAAAAAGGGGCCTTTCCAAAACCCTTTGGGGTGGGCGGGGTTTTAGGAATTCGGGGCAGCCCAGCCCCCCCCCCTTTTCCGTTTTTTTACAAAAACTGCCCCCCCCCCCCCCCCCCCCTCTCTCAACCAGGTTAAAGTTAAAGCTATGGACAGACAAACGACACTATTCTGTATTACACAAAAGGAGGTGTATTTTCTAGGAATATTTCAAATCCGAATTAGTGTTTTTGACGTGATTTCCAGATTCAAGTGCTAGGCTATGAAGGATGGCGAGGCCTATCCGACTCATTGTTTAAAAATCAGCCACACCACATACAATATGCAAATGATTTTAGATATCCTGTCTTTGTTTTACACCCACTATTTCCTTGCTTCAATGCCCACACCACTTGCATGACTAAAAATCTGCTCTTCCTGCAGTTTGATTGTATAGACACGTGACTCAAATGGACAGCCCTCATTGGTTAATGCATTATGAGTATTCAATGTAGTATGAGAACATACTACAGGCTTACCAGTCTAAGTATCAGTGGATTCGGGAGGCCTGATGATTTGTGTTCATGAACGTTTATGGATATCCTGTGGTTTCGAGTTACTTATTTTCTCGAATCTTGCCTTGAGTCTGTTGCAAATGTTAGAAGTCAAAACTCTTACTTTTAGGTCTTGTGTTCAGAAATGAAGTTTATCCTTTCATTTATAGTATTTGAACGTATTTTTGCGGTTTGGTGCGCTCTATTAAATTTCTAAAACAGCGAGATTAATTGCCTGTTGAGCACTAGGAAATATTTAGCATGGTTTTGGTTTGCACAAGATTCCTGTTATAATTTACAGTTAATACTCGAATCGTTATTTCGCATCCATCCATCCATCCATCCATCCATCCATCCATCCATCCTAGAAACATTCCAACAAGTAAGCAGTTTCACTTTGCATTTAAAGTGACCGCCTACTATTAGAAAAATCCATGACAAAGTTTTTGAATGATTTTGAATTGCAATATTTCAAACTGAAACTTAATGCAGCTGATTTTATTCTAAAAAGAAAAAAGGGATGTCCCGAAGTGGTTTTCGAGATATTCGCGATTTAAGGCGAACGTACTTGCAGAATTTCGAAGGAAAAGAAACAAAAACCAAAATCCCAACAAAAAAATTTATAGCGGGAACGGTAATCAAGGTTTTGACATATTTTTCTCAGGCAAGGTAATTTTAAAAATAGATAAGACGGAGATGTCGAAATTCCAGAAAACGACTGCTGATTGGTTCTCACGTCTGATGACGGCATAATAGGGTTGTGCTAAAAATAAATATGACCTATACAGATACCAGACCTGATGACGTCACTATCAAGCGTTTGACGTCATTTCATAGGGGGTGACGTCATTCTTAGGGTTGATCCACGGATCCACCCTGATCCACCCGTTGGTGAACGCACATTCTGTATACTACTACTTTGTTTCTTTTCCACATAGTCTTTTCAAAAGTCGAAAAAAGAGATAGGGTCCTGTGCAAAATCTGAGGGTTTTGCCCTCTTGAAGTGCAAAAAAATGTATGGTTCTTCAATCGTCCTATACAAAATTTCAAAGGTTAATTCAGCGGTTATTACGAGCGCGCATGCTTGTTGGCCTGGAAACGCGATTCATTTGTAGGCAGTTACCTTAAGATAGCATTAAGAGCCGTGTACTTTACCTAGATTACCTAGATTCATGCTTTGATAGTATTTGAAAGATGTTTTCCTTATGATTACAAGTAAAACCCCTATCTACGTGACATTTAAATTTGCTTACTTCCTTTTGGGTTAACTTTGTTGGGATATTCTATACAGGTCATTAGATATTTTAGTTTGAAGAAAACTCTAATCATTATAATCGTATCAGCCACTGATTTATCCTCGCATTGATCGGCTTAATTCTGCCTCAAGAGGCACTAGAAATTAGAAGAAATAGTCTTTTATATATCTGTAAACGATCGATAACTCTCGATGAAGTGGGGTCTGAAAGTCAGGAAGAAAAATAGAAGGATTAGGAGTGGACTTTATTGTAATTTTAATGATATATAACCGGGATATCAATTTTGCGTCTTGTTTTTTCGACGTCGCATCTAAATACAGAATCGTAAGGCACAGGTGAGCTAAAATAAGAAAGATATTTCATAACACAATCGCTTGTATTTAAATGTTATTTATACAATTCCAATTAACCGATGATATTACTTGAAATTATTTGTTTTTAGCGTCGTATCATCATCATCATCATCATCATTATTATTTTGCTGTTGGTTTTACTTCGACTTCGAAACTAAATGTGGCAGGAACTTCAAAGCTTTTTTGCCCACGTTTATTTAGTGTTGAGTTCAGCGAATTCAAATCATGTTATTCCCTGACAATTTTATTTCCTTTGACAGTCGCAGCGTTAAGAGCTCTCAGTTTGAACTAATATTCCCATCTTCCGTTTTAACATTTAGCCGCTAATTGTAAAAATTCTCCTAATGTTTTTAGAGTAACACAAAAGAATTTCTGAATAAAAGAAATATCAGGTATTTGTATACGTCAGGAATATGGCGTTGAAATAAAACTCTAAAATGTATTTGCGATAAACATAATTATCTCTTAAACCTGCTGCATGCTATACAAATTTACCTTATTGTCTTTTTTCGACCTTGAGAATCTTCTTATATAATATTCACTGGATCAGACCTAAAATTACAGATGTTGCTTGTTTTAATAACGTTTGTCGTTATTAACGTCAAATAATTTAAAAGTTTCTCAAGGCTTGTTTCTTGCATCCTACCTTTCTATTTGTAAGACTTTTTTCGACATTTTAAGTGAGAGAAAAGTGTGTTAAAGGGCTCGTCTGCCTTTGTAAACTGAACGTAATTTAAATTACAATTTTGAAGATTTGGTGAAGGTGAATAAATGAGCTATTGATTTAGCGAATTCGTTAGAAAATTCTAATCCAAACAGTCGGTCTCTAAGATCGTTACATATTTTAGAAATCAAATGTTCATGATCTCACAAAGATTACATATTTACAGGAAGACTTTTAAGGCTCTTTTTGAGTAAAGCTTTGGACTTTGACCGATCAACTTCTAGCTAAAAATTGCTAATAAGCTGGACTAAGGTAAGTATAGAGCTACAATTATCAAAAATAATTACTTATATATTACATTCAACTCAGAAGATAAACGAATCGTATAAGTTGAGAATTATAAATTACAGCCGGTTTCTATAATTCTCAATTCTTTCCAACCATCGCCTTATCACACTGAATCCTTCCACGATGATTTTTGGTTTTCTTCTTATACTATCTAAATCTAATACTTAAAACCTAAGCTCAGTTTCATGTCGAATTCATCAATAATCATCTATTATTTCCATACAACAAGACGAGTCTGTGACTAGGGGACTAACGAGCGATCATCTCGGCAAGCTTCCACTAGGCAGAGCAGGGTTGAATTTGGAAACAGTTCCTTCGTAGCAGAATATTTGGATAAGAAAGCCAATACCAATACTTTGTTTGTCGTTCTTTCTTAATATATGCTAGCCGTATGCAAAGCCAACATGTTTAGTATAATGCACGGGACCTTGCCCGGAACACCTGCGAAATCGAGTCATACAAAAAGAAGAAGAAGAAGAAGAGAGAGAGAGAGAAACAAAACAAAACAAAACAAAACAAATCAACGGTTACATTGAAAAGCAGGAAAGTAAGCAAGTAAGCAACTACCAACGCAAAAAAAAAAAAAAAAAGTAACAATTTAATTCTTAAATGCAATCTCTTTCCCCAAAAAAGCTCTCTGTATCATTTTGAGAGCGAAATTCTTGGAGGTAGGAGAAAAATTGGCTTCAGTAAATGCCTTTAGTGTTGCGGATAAAACTCACTTGTTAGTGATACAAGCTAGGGCAATACGTGTAATCCAAAGTTTTTCATTCTCACTGATAAAAGAGGGTGAAAGAACAAAGATGGAAAACCTAAGCAAAAGATGTGGAATATTTTTAGAAGGAAATGAACTTTTGTTGTGATAAAAGTCATTATCAGTGGGAGCTACTTTGTCTCTTCAAAGTGCAAATACCTCCCGTCTCTCGGTAAGGATTTTGGACGCTCGGATGAACACTTAAATGGCGCTCCCTTCTCATTTGGAGACGTTAAACATAGAGGGCTACAGGTTTATCAGTCTTTAGATGGCACTGTCAAGTTTTACCCTCTCTTAATAAAGACGATACTTGCACTAATGGAGTGACAAACCTTGCCATAATCTACAGGATGAGGTGAGGAAAATCCGAGGTACTGGTCGGCTGGCACTCCTTGTGACAGTAGTATGCAAATATACACGAAAAGCTTGACGAAATCTCTATTTACATAACATACTGTGACAATGAGCCTTCTTCCTTGGCAAAAACATCATATGACGTCACTACAATTTGAAAAAGGAATTCTGGATTCTTTCGCAAACAGTGCAAACTATAACGGCTATAACTGAACGACTGACTTTCTCAGTTACGATAATCCTGCTCAAACTTGGTAAGCCCTCGCAAAGAAATTTCCAAAAAGCCTATATTTAGCCCTTATTTTTTCTAAAGGAGCTCAAAGAGACGACATTTTACTGGCCATGGCGATACTTTACTTCGAATGTCGGGTGTACCAACGCTGTAACTTTGTTTGTTCAGGTCTCAGTCATTTTCTTTTGGAACAAGCTCCAAAAGAAATATCGCCAAATTGCTTAGCAACGTTTTCCATCATTGGTTCTTCCTCAATTCATTTTTCACTTAGCCAGATGTTAATTCAGAGCAGCATATATAAAAAACGTGCATGTCGGGTACTCCCAACAGTTTTATCGAATAGACTACGGAAATAATTATTTCATTCGATGGTAAATTTGCTTATATAAGCTAAATGAATAAAAGAAACTTGGAAGAAAATTCTAGTTGAAATACTAGTTGAAAGATGAAAAATCGAGCTAACAAACTCACCAATGTATTCTATAGCTACGAAATGTTTGACAGCATTATTTTCCCTTACTTAAAAAAGTGTTTACTAGCAAATACCTGACACAAACACCAATAGATGCACACAAACATGACGCGTAATTCTTTATTTCTTTTACTTATGCAACTTTTGAGGATAAAATTAAAGCAAACAGTTTTCGCCTATGTTGCAATACTTTAATTTTAGGATGTAAAGGCTTAAAGTATAAAACGATGAAACATGAAGCAAACTTCTCACTGTTCCAGCTTTAATATGACGTTTCGGCCTTCGGCCTTCTTTAGACGAGGAACTAATTTACAAATATATAAAAAATAAAAAAGCTAAAAATCCTCATCTATCTATCTATCTATCTCTCTCTCTATATATATAGATGTCTGTGAATGGCTTAAGAGATCGGGTGTATATATATACATCGTTTTGCAAAAATTCTGCAAAACTCAAATATATCAACATATCGATATACACTAATTCTTTTGAAATGTTGATTTTTCGCAAAGTTTAAGTGAGTAACACGTAACGCTTAGTCTTCAGTATGATATAATATTATTTCAAAAAAGTTAAATATTAACCCTTATTTAAGCGATTTTCCTTTAGAAGTTACCCATAATGCACCCGATATATCTATATATATTAATATATTTTAGCGTTGCAGAATTTTTGCAAATCGATATATACACACAGCAATATGCAGAAATTCTGATCCAACCAAGTATATAGTATATAACTATATCGGGTCCATTATGGGAGATGGACGCGCGTGGACTAGGGTACCAGAGTATTTTTTATAAACAAAATCCCGGTACACTAGTCCACGCTTTGACACTTTGAATCTCGCGCGTCCATTTCCCATAATGCAAATAATATATATATATAAGTAAAATAAAGAGAAAGCCGATCAACTTGTAACTTAAATACTGTTTATTTGGACGTTTCGGCCATTCGGCCTTCATCAGCTAAACTTAAATAATTAGCGCGCAACACAACATCTAAACAAATAAGAAATGACGAAGAAAACAAACAAAGGTTAACTGCGCGTGCTAAAAATAAAACGCGTGCGCTAAAACCGGAAATAAAGAAAACACAAACCCGCTCGAGCAGAAATATTGCATTGCGCGCCAACCATTCCAGGTCAATGCAGAAAAATGCAAGCAACATCTTAAAAGTATAATGAAAAACGAACTAACTATTACAATTAAGGAATTAACCTAAAAATCTTTAAAAAAAAAAAATTCTATTCCTAGAATTGACTTCCAATCTTTTGTTCATTCCAAATGGCTGATAAGTAAAAAGCTGAGTGCACCAATACGCTTCCCTATTAAGTAAAACTTCTTCTATATTTTCTAAACTAGTGATAGATTCTATACACATAAAACTAAAATCTGATAGCTTATGAGTTGCACTGTTAAAATGAATTGCTCAGGTGTTTCTGTTAGCTAACATATATATATAGAAAGCTTTGTTTCGCATCGTTTTAAGGCACTTTTTTGATGGCATAGCATTTCTGCATACAAAATGAGGTATTTTTACATGTTTCAAGTCTATTCACTTGTTGTTTCAGGGTATTTCTAAACATATTAAGGTGTACAAACATATATCGGAGTTTCACGCTTACCGCGATCATCAGACAGATTATGTATATGTATATGTATATGTATATGTATACACCAAATTGAAAAAACGTTGTCGGGTTAAAAAAAATTGAATATTGAAGGCAAGACCGAAAGGGATAATAGGTAAGCACTCAATAAGGCCCATATTTACTATTACATGCATAGGATATTGTTGCAACTCTGGCGCATTGCTTTGAATTCTCGAAGAAAACAATTTTCGAGAATTACAATAATGCTCAATGCATATTATGCCGGGGCATTTTGAACTTTTTACCCAGTATCCTCCTCGGCCGTATCTTCGATGATGTAACCTTTTGAACCCGACAACGTTTTTTCTAACTTGGTGTATGTATATATACTGCGATTTGCAAAAACTTTGACCTTCTTGACAAAAACTAAATATATATAAAAATGGGTAAGAAATTATGGGATAGCTTCAATGATTTTTGAGTTTTTCTTAGTACTCTACCATCAAGGGTATCTGAAAAAATATCAGTTTGGTTATCCCATAATTTCTTGGATATATTTGATATATACTTCTTTTTGCCAATAAGGTCAAGGTTTTTGAAAATCTGCAATTTTCAAAAACTTTGAAAAAAACTTTTTTTTTTCAAAAACTTTTGAAAAAAAACTTTTTTTTTCTTTTGCTGATGAAGGCTGAATGGCTTAAACGTCCAATAAAACAGTACTAAGTTATTCATTTTACTTATATATATGTAAGTATAGGAAGCCTGTGATTCGATTTTTCCGTAGTACAGTGCTTGATACATAAAAGTAGAGCGGAGTATATCTTAAGATAAGAAAAAAAACAAAGAGACTACACTTTCATCCCGACAAGCCTGTTTCATGATTATCTCACTCTTCAGGGATTTTAAAACAAACAAACAAACAAGCAAGCAAGCAAAAACCTTAGAACAAACAATAAACTAAAAATATCAAACTAATAAGTAGAGCGAGAAAAATCTTGGATGAAAATCTAGCTGTTCACAAATTAAAATCGTTTGTAATGTTTTTCTTGTGCCAACTAACCACTTCAAGATTTTTCTCGATCGCTCTGATTGTCGCCGGATACATGACTTTTTTTTTTTTTTTCAGGACAGTCGGTGGGCTTTTGTGGGGATTTCTGTTAATCGCTCAAAAAGAGCGATTTGCCGTTTTAGGAAGCGTCAAGCGCATTCGACTATAATATACATAAAATCTTCTGAATAGCCTTTGACGTGGATGGACTGCTGGAAGATTGTCTAAACGTTTGCCGGCCGACTAGCGCTTTAGTAATGTCGTCTAATTTTCACTAATTATAATATTTCGTGATAGTTCATAGACGGCTTACTTAAGTGTAGTCTTGAAACAATACTGCAAACTGCAAAACAAAATAAGCTCAAAATAAGAAGATAACCACGAAAACAAGTACAATTTTTGGAGCTAACCTTGTATGGCATTTCCCTGATGCCAGTTATTAATTTTGAAATAATTTTGAAATAACTTCTCCATATAAATTTGAGTCTGGAATGAAAAGAAAAGAAAAGAAAAGAAATGAAAAGAAAAAAAAGTCCTATTATTAGGATTTTTTTGAGTTCTCTGTTATAGAATAAAACTTCGATCTGATGCACGGAGTGCATTCTTTACAGAGTTACAGCAGTAAGGATATCAAACGGTTTGCTGAATGAACCGTTAGAACGACCACGACGAAACAATATAGGTTAGGCTATACAAATGTAAAAGTTCCATTATGGAGTAATACCAAGAAGGTTATAACTTGATTAAGTTTAATTCGATCAGGAAATCATTCACAAAGTAGTGCTTGGGTTTTAAACTTTGAAACTTTAATTCATTAATCATACCGTCTGTCTGAGCGTATAATTGCCTTTTCTACGTCATCGTCAAGATATTACACGTTGATAGTCATATCAAGCCTTGTTATTTTAAAACTCTTATCTTCTTAACCCACACATAATCAGTAGGTATCGAAGAAATGAATAATCGGACTCTTTTGGGGTATTAGTCTCTAAAATACTGGTGAAGGACAAGGCGAAGATGGTAGCAACCATGATGCCAACACTCGCACATGGACACGAATTAGTTTTTATCAACTTCCTTCCAAAATTCTCCTCAAAACATAACGCATCAATTTGCGTTGAGGGTCACTGTAAAATGGTTAAGTGCAATACTAAAATAATGCTCTTATTTTTCAGTGCTTATACATATACAATGACACTGCTAATATTTACGTATTCAGTGCAAACGTTTGTCTCATGTTTATGGTCGGATAAAGGCCAGACAAGGAAGACATCATTAATGAATTTTCAGATTTCGTGCTTCAGTTTCCGCCATTAGTTTATTTAATGAGTTTTTCCCAGGATTCCCAAATATTGCTAACAAAATATTCTTTAAAATATCGAAGAACACGGGAAAACGCGGGAAAACAGGAAGCACCGAACCGCACTACCCGGCAGCAACATTTTGGATAAGATAAAATCGTTTGATAGACAATTTTCATCATGGCATTACCTGACTACAAAGACCGGAATGTTTTGCCCATTTTATTTATTTTTTTGTAAGTTTTGAGTTTGTTTGTTTGTTTGTTTTTTGGGTAATACACTACCGGCTGAAGGACAACGTAGATTGGCTGAGAGAACAACACCAACAGACAATCAAACAAAAGGAGGCAACTCATCTTTTGTTTTTGATTGCTATTGTTTGCTTCGTTCTATTGTTTTGACGTCTTTTGTATTCTTCTCTTAGGCAATCTACGTTGTCCTTCAGCCGGTAGTCAGCGACCCTGTTTTTTCTCGTCCTCTCGCACACACGCACAAAATGCATTTTGTCGGGTAGCGGCAGTTTAAATATGAGTCATGAAAAATTCTATTTCAGTTGTAACTGATTTGGAAACTTTATTTTTCTGATTGCAGGTAAGATTCTGCCAAAGTATTACTGACTTATTAATGAGAAACACTGCCTCTGTTCAGTCAACCCCGGAACAAGGTGCACAGGTGTGTTTGCTCATAAAATATATAAAATGTTACCCTCCTAAAGCTAGGGCTGATTTTTGCCCTTTCTTTCAAGTAAGCTTAATTTTTGTTCTGAGATTTTGTAACGTCTATGAGAGTAATGACATATGACCTTGTGTCCACGGTATACGGTACCCGAGATGTTAATTGAAACTCCAAGATGTTAACTGGACCACGTCAAGCACTTGATCAGATACGGCTTAAAATCTCCGTAGCGTCACGGTGACGGTACGATATAGCGTCGGTTTTCGTTTGGAAGGGATAAGTATGGTACTAGCTTACAGTACGATAAATGGCTTCGCATTGTTTTCGTGTGAATCATCTGGTCACAGCGCCCAGTTAACGTCACGATAAAGTACAGCTATAGTACGGCTACGACGGCTTGTTCTATAGTTTCCCACTCATACAAAATCCGCACTTTGGCTGCTCTTCAATAACGATAAGGCAACGATGCGAAGAAATACATGAAGACCATTTTATTTTCTTCATCGTAACTGAAACGTAGCTGTATGGACACAAGGTTATGGAAAATCAAAAATGTATACGTTGGGATTCAGTGTTAGGGAGTGTTTCTACTTTTGCTGATACGACTTCAACCTCCCTAGTCTTACAGCCTAACCTCTTCAGGATAGATGATAATCTAGTTTCAGATAGGACTTATCCCTTTATCTTTACTTTTTTCTTCTGTTTTCCTAGGCTTTCATTTTATGGCGAATCTATTTTCCGTCTTTAGCCTAAGCTTGTGAATGACTCTTGTTATAGCCTTCGTTCATCCGATCTCGTAATCGGTAATTTGATTTCTGAATATTAGTCTAGCGGTACCTTTATAGAGTAATAAACGCGCTTAGCTTTAAGGTCTGCTGTTTAGCGCCATCGTTGTAGAGTTATTAAATGTGAAATACAAAAAATCAATCAGTTGCCCATATTATTTTCATAAGACAATTCCTATCCGTTATTGATCTAAAGATAAATTTTAACTCCCTAAAGATGGCTAGACCAGAAAACGTGGTCTTTGCATTTCTTAATAAAACATCCAATAGAATTGATCATCAGTCGTTTCTAATGAAATGTATGGAAATGAACCATGAAAAGAGCTCATAATGACGAATAACAAAATTATAGCTTTTGCATCTTATCTGAGATATTATAGTATAACTCTCTAATGTGCTCAGAAAAATTAACATTCTAGATAATTCAAACCCTTTTTAATGCTTTGACAGTGTCCAAACAAAAATGGATATTTCTTTGGAAATGAGGTTTTGATTTTTATATTTTATTTTTTAGGTGCCTGCCTCTCTTCGCTAGTAACAATCTTGGTCGATTTTCGCTTGTTTGTTCATTTGTATTTAGGGATTCATGAGCAACACTGCTCGACCGACAGAATTACAACTAAATTTTTGCCGGTGTCAGGTTTGTTTTTCAGTCGACCAGGTTCTTGCTGTTCAAAAATTAGAATGACGCCTAAAATTGCTGAAACAAAATCAAGCAAAAGCATCGAAGAGAAAAGAAAAATGAGAATAAAAAGGAAAAAAGGGAGAAAAGGACATTACATTAATTCGAATATACGACGTAAGCATGAAAACGAGACCTAGGAACCGACAGAATCAAAAATAGAGGCGAAGTTGACTAGCAATGTATTTTCATTTCACAAATTCCGTACAGCTGTACTGTGATAGGAATATTATCTGACTTTCCATGCACTGTTCTTCAGATTAAGATTATAAACACAGCTTTACTGGCTTAATAAGACATTCTAAAGCCCGCTGCAGTGCCATCAGTCACATGTTTCCATGGATTGTTCGCTGAAAATCCGAAAGTTTTGATCCAGGGATATCTCGTAGAGAAACTTTGTCTTCACTGTCTGTTATAATCGCAGTCTTTTAATTTACTTTACATAAAATCTAGGCCCATAAGCCTTGTTTTCATGTATATGTCGCAAAGGTTTATCTAGCTAACTGAGCAAAGAAGAAGAAGAGCGAACGAAAGGATGATAAAAAAGGTATATGGTCAGGAGAATGTTTTTGAAAAATATGCAAAACAAAAGAACCTTGACTGCACAACTTTGTTGTTCATTCAAAAAAAAAAAAAAAAAAAAAAAAAAAATCAGGCATCGCATGCAATAGTCCACCCGCAAGTTCACACCTTTCTCTTCCATTCAAGTTCATTTAGACTTAATGAACATCCTCCTTTGTTTGTTTGACGTCACTCCCATGTTTTAATTCATTTTTATTACATTTGAAAGAGCGATCACACTACTGTACTCTTTGGTCGTTTAAAAAATAAATAAATAAATAAAAAAGGATTTGACAACTCGAGAAATGTTTCAAGTAACATCGATGTCTAGTTTTGTACATCTGGAAGCTTTGATTAAAAACAAACTTATGAGTGAAGTGAATTTGTCTTGAGTCGCTCAAGTGCGAGCTTTAAAAGAGTCTATAAGGTCCTTTCTAAAAAAAAGAAAAAGAAAAAAAAGAAAAAAAAAATCATTGTACGATTCATTTACTGGGTTTTCTATAGTCAACACATCCGGCATCTTATCTCTAACAGTGTCAATCAAATACTAGCCCTAAATTGCTTTTCCAGATTGTAAGCTGCTTATATTGTTAACCTATAACTCTCTTTTCCATTGACCTCATAAAATATCTGAGGTGAAATCGATATATTTTTAGGTTAGTCGCAAACTACCTTGTGTATACAGGCCTTATAGAAAGAATAACGAGAGCACACCCTAATATTCCTGAATACGAAACTAACATTTTATCCGAATTCAATACTGCAAAACAAAACTATCGAGATTGTTTCTAACTTGAATTTGACGCAAACATCAGTGATATGTAGTTAATCTATTCATCTATTTGATAATTTTCTTCTAGAAACAGATTAATTGTCTCTATTCGTCGACAACCGCTTGGCTCCAACATACTATGATATTGCTGCTAGCCGCGCTTTTTAAGTCAATACTGTATTCCACCTTCGCAACTTCTTACAGCTTTTTTATCCCAGCTTTCTGACCACACGGTGTTTTATTCATTTATTTCACAATTAAATAGACACCATACCCACTTAACTACTTTCACACACGAAACCCCAAAAAATCCTCCAAAATAAAACTTGAGTCGAGAAGGAAAGCCATTGTTTAGTGCTAAATAGAAACACTTCAAAATTTAACCATCTCTCAGTACTTGTCGAGAGGTCCTGGTCGGAAAAAAAAAAACCCAGATCTTGCCTGCAAATATGGAATCGAATCGGTAGTCATATTGTTCAGCAGGCGAAGCAATTATCGAAAGAAGTTAGTGAAATTAAGTAGGACATTAAATAACGAAGAAAATTTCTCTTGGCTTGTCGGTGGACTCAGTGGGAAGAGAGTTTCCCGTTACACGGAAATCGTCTTAATGGCTTATTGTTTGTAAGCTTCTTAAAAAAACTCTTCCCAGAATGTTTTCCAATATTAACGTCACAAATTGTATTCCCAGCCGTGTTTTGAAAAAAAATTTCGATTAATTTTTCCTGCAGCTCTCGTTGTTTTAAACATAAATACAAAATTTATTTATATTTCTGTATTTTTCTTCCTTTTAGATTGTCAAGTCGGAAGCGTACGTTCGTGATAATCCAGCGAAAGAACTGTGGAGTGTTTTCATGCGATCGCCACGTGAACTTCGTATTCAAGAAGGGATCTTTTCAATCCACACCACTTGATAATTTCCTGTCTAATGCTCTCGCTGATAACATAATGTCATTCTTAAAAAACGAAACAAATATAATGCCTTATAGATAGAATTAACAGATAGGCGAATAACGGCTAGCGAAACTGTTTCACATCTGCTCCTATCTCAAAACCACAAAGGATTATTCTAATACAGACAAACCGCACAACTTTGTCTGAAACGCCTCTGGTAAGCGGTCTACCCTTTGTTGCCTCTTTCCGAAGCAGCACCATCATAAAATCGATCTTTTTTCCAAAACGATAACTTTATCTGCGAGCCTGAGGAATCTCAATCGATTGTAACCCTAGGAATCTATTTCAGAGACGGTATCTGCGATAACTAGTACCTTTGTGATAAGAGAATTCATGTACTCTAGATTGAACAAAGGCCATAAATGATGGCGAACGACAGTCTTAGCTCTGACCCTTTTACGCAAGTTGACAAAGTCAAACAAGGTTTTTATATGGTGGTGTTCGTCTTGGGGACTGTTGGCAATGTACTGGTCTTGATCGTAGTGGCGGGCAGACGAGAAAGGCGTACGGTTAATGATATATTCATTGTGAATCTAGCCATCGCAGATCTGACTTACTTGTTTTTTTGTCTGCCTACGCAGTTTGTCTTAACCGTAAGAGATGTCCCATCCGACTTTTATTGTCGATTTGTATGGCCTATGATGACTGTTTCTATATGTCTTAGTATTTTTACTCTGACTTCCATGGCCATACACAGACGTCAAGTGATACTCAATCCATTTAAGCCAGAAATTAAGCATCGCTATGTGGTCCTCTGGCTCTTTATTATTTGGGTGCTCGGATTTGTCGTGGTTGTACCACTCATGATTGTCACAAAATCAAAATCAGTGGAACCGTATGGTTGTGAGGAAAACTGGCCTTCTACTAATTACAGAAAGGCCTACACTGCTGGCCTTTTTTTTTCGCAATACGCCCTACCATTAACTATTATAGCAGTGGAATATATTCGTATTGCTATAGACCTTTTTAGACCAAGAGGCAGAAAAACCCGAGGGGACCACCGAAGAGCTATCGATCCAGCGAGGAGAAAAGAAAATATGCAAGTCATCAAAACTTTAGCAACTATCGTCACCTTGTTTGCTTTGACAATGTTGCCGGCTCAGCTTGCATGGATGTTGATGGACTTTGGAGGACCAAATGAGATCAAAGTTGGGAACGCTTTCTTACGGAATTGCGAATGGCTTTTGTATACGCATGCATGCTTAAATCCCATAGTATATGGGAGTCTTACCAAACATTACCGACGAGGCTACATAAGATATATTTCATTGATATTATGCTGTCGCTGCAAAGCACTATTTCAGAACTACACCCCAGATGATTCCCCGACATACGAAACAGAGTCGTCTTCAAACGGAAGTCCTAAAGAACGCCGTTGCAAGCTTTTTGCATGTATCAGACAGGATCATGTGTATCACCAGACCAATCACACCAACCACGAACCTGGTAAGAAGCCCAGTCTGGATAATGGTATTACTTGTCTTACCTCAAATGGAACACCAAATGAGTCGAAAAAGAACTCTAATGATTCAATGATGATAAGCGAGGCTGACGTTTAGATCCACTGCTCATGCGCATGTAATTATTACCGATTACAGAGGTTTTGCACGACCACATGTGGGCAGCCATATTCAGTGGATGGCAGAATAATAGAATCTCTTTCCCGTAAGGGATTGACTTCTTTCTCATGTAAAACGATTTTGTTTCTGCCATGCAACATGGCTGCTGTGCAAAACTTCTATAGAGTATCCGCAGATAGTTCAAAAAGGAAACTCCCTCAAGAGATCATTTTGGCAAACATCCCACTCTCCAAAGGCCTTTTCTGAGACAGACATACAGGATGAATTGTGGTCTAGCCTCGGTACAAACAACACCATACAAGGCATGGTGTTGTTTGTAGCGAAGCTACATCACAATGCACTATGTTCGTTATCTCAAAAAGGCCTAAGGTGGTTCATATTTTCCTGTTATAACAGCCTTTTTCAGCAATGACGCTTATTCTTCGGAATATAATATCTTTTCAAGCGTTAACATTAACAATAGAAATATAACCGTGCCGGAGAATGAAAACTGACCCAAAAATGTATAACATTTATCCCATGATGCCCGAAAAGGACTTTGTTGCATACCGTTTATCAGCTATTATTTGCTCACGGTTCTTGCACAATCAAGAGACCATTTCGGCAAATATTCTAAACTTGCCAAGGTGGTTTACATGTTGTTGTTGCTTTGTTGTTATTATCTACTGTTATTGCTGCTTTTTTAAATTATTGTTGACGCTGCTTTCATGATGTGGTTATCGTAAGTTATTATTGTTTTTGTTGCTGATCTCTTTCGTCATTATTCTTGTTGTTCAGGTTAATGCATGTGATATCATGATAAACCATCAATAATACACTTCTCTAAGTAAAATTAGGCAACAGCTGGATTTCATGAGAAATAAGATGCGAAAGAAGTGAAAGTTATAGTAAATAGCTCCCACGAAGAACAATTCCTGTAGGACAGCAATGACTGAACATTCGTGATTGGAAAAATGATAAGATTATGTTTGTGTTAGAAGATATGTCACTAAGTATAGAAGATACATATAGCTCTTTGAAGTCAGCTACCGCTGGTATTTTTTGATTAAGAAAATGTTCCGAAAGAAAAACAAAAGAAAGATAAGACCCGTTCCATACGCCGCTCCACTCACCGTGTCGAATCTAATACAATTAGGAGCGGCTGCTGATTCTGAGTCTGGTAGTTAGTTTCGCGCCATTATATGAATTTCTATCCTTTTGATGCTTCTGCATCTGCTTAGACTTCAGGCTCAGAGCAAACATTGAAAACTCTGGCATATTACATTTCATACAACCATATTTTGTGCTTGAAGCAGACTCAGTAGCCTTTGTCTGCGATTTTGAACGCTGTAGTCATGCGCAAAGGAATATATCAGATAGAATTATGGGAAGATTTTCAATGTGCTTAACTTATGCATTTCGTTCGGCACATAAGAGTCATATGAATCACCTGCCGCTCCAGCGTCGCATAGAGCAGATTTCGTATGACTGTGAAAAAGTCGCGGCACGAACACGGCGCGGACACGGTCAAGGCGCGGCAAGG
>JAAAQI020030788.1:0-18890 GCA_011800005.2 Stichodactyla mertensii | reverse complement strand
GACGCATAAAAAGACGCATTAAAAAAGTTGGCCCAACTTCGTCCAGACGTATTATGCGTCTCTAGTATAAAAACGGCCATAGTTGTGAGAGTATTTGCGTTTTAGACCTAAAATTGTTTACGCTCCTAAGCCACTGAACCATAGCTCAGTAGAAGACCAGCGAACAAATCAGTGGTTTGTCTGAGATATCGGATCAGCATTTGTGTAACATGCCAGGGAAAAAACGCGATAACCTAGACATTGAATGTCCGGAATATAGCATCGTCCGAAATTCGGAGAACACGCTGCATACGAAAACAGGTTGAGCAACAACTGTACTGAACTACCCCAAGCTGAGAAAATTGCGCATTTAATGTCCATACACACTAAGGGTTTTCGGGGGCGGGCTCCCGGGTCATTTTGCACAACTAGTACACACGACAAAATTCTGCTCTCGCCACAACCTTTTTTTACATGAAAACTTTGGAACACACGAAGGAGCAAAACGACCCTGGAGCCTTCTCCGGGAGCAAAACGTGTGTATGGACCCTCATCGTTTTCTCTCTTTTTATGAAGAAAAAAAGTGTCACAATACATATCTATTACTTAATCTAAGAAAAAGAATATTAGCAAAGACAGTAGAAAAACACGGGCGCAGACTCGAAAGTCATACTATTTGTAATTCGTTCGATGCCTTAGTCAGGTCTATTTTCCTCTGTATAAAATCATCGTGATTTTAAAAGTGTTTTAAAATCATGATGATTTTAGTGTATAAAATTATTTTAGAATTCTTATTTGGGTAAACCTGCTTACGTTCAGTTTAAAACACAGAGGAAAACTAACGTCTAGAATACAACTACATTTGCTTTGGGATGTAACGCCACTGTCTACAACTGAATTTTTCATTATCACATGGCCGAATACATTTCTCTCTGTACATTAATTTTATCTCAAATTTCATAGATGACTGATTGTAATCCGTCTGAAAGCTGGTTTGTGTGTGTATATTCAGGTGGAGAGAGAACTGATTGGCGAATGAATTGCCATTGCAGTCTATAACAGCAGTAAGAGTGAAGACGTAACTGGTAAATAATTAGATAAATACTAATAATAATAATCTTCTATGCAATCTTTGACCACTTCTTAGTCCTCAGTCTTTAATTTTTTTTAGGTGATCGTAAACTCATTCCATAATTGCATTTGTTTACTCATTTTTTCATATCCTCCGAAGTAGAAATCGTCTATTTGCCTCATTAATTTTAAGATGTTTCAGCAACATTCATAAATGGGAACGTAAATAATCATTGAATTGAATACTTACTTTTGTGATGGGTTATTCAATTAGATCAGAAAGTGAGGAACATTTCAAATAACTAACATGAAATACTTAAACAAAAGATAAATAAAGATTCACTCAAATCAAACACTGTTTATTGTAGAAGAGGTGGATTAATAATTATTGGTTTTATTTTTATTTTTATTTTTATTTATTTTTTATTTTTCAATTTAGTTAAGTTTCAATTTTTTTCAGTCATAATCGACGATACATTCAAATTAAAAAGAAGAAAAACTTTCTTTGTTTCAGAGGCTCTGATTTTTTGAAAATTCATTATATTTTGCATAGGAAATTAGCGGAAACCCGATACAATTATCACCTGCCGTTTGTCTGTTTAAGTGATATGATAAGCTTTTTGTTTCCATAATAATTGGTTTTTATGAGGTATCTCAGTACACTCTTTGACGGTACTTACTACCACTTTCCTTCGCAAGTACGTTCAATTGGAAATAAATAAGAGGTTTTTTCGTTTGAGATAAGTATTTTCTTTTAGATAACTAATTTAATGCTTGAGATGTTTGAGATACGAATTATTCTGCGAAGTAAATCAAAGCTTTTTTCTAAAATCATACAACATCGATACATTCACCATTTCTGAGTCGAAACTTTTTTCATCTCTTTCTTTCTTTCCGTCTCTTTCCCTCCTGTTTTTCCTCTTTTTTCTTTTTCTTCTTCTTCTTCTTCTTTTTCCTCTTATTTTACAATACGCGATTTAAGGCTATACACTGAAGCACCTGTTTCCAAGTGAAAATAAAAAGTGAGCATTATGTATCTAGCGATTCCCCAAAAAGAGTCGAAATCATCACTAAACCTTGTCTACTCTGAAAACAACGATAAACAATAACCCAGGATTGATTACTTCGACTACATAATTTGAAATTAATACTAACCGAGTTAAAACATATGGACAGATAATAGCAGGTACTTCAGGTGATATGGCCGAGGAAGTTTTCGGGGTGATTATGTGCGAGTGGTTTTAAAAAGAAACAAGTTGACTTCTTTTGATACTTCTATGCTGATTTGCCTGACGTAAGGCAGGTGTGTCTTGTTCATTCCACGTAGTGGATTTTCCCCCTTCGACCTGTAACGCTAAAAAACACCACATGGGATATTAGCATTTCAATGGCTTTCCTTGCCCAATTAGAAAAATCAAGAATAACATTTCACATTTACCTGCCAATTATCAGAGTCCCTTTTGAAGCCAGGCATAATATTAAACAAATGTATCCATTTAAAACACACTAGCAGGAGTGCTTATAAATTAGGGAACCCGAGTTTGAGATTTAAATAGGACCTCCCTGCACGAGATGCAACTGCGCCTTGACTAGAAAATCAAAAATAGAATAGAACAGCACAAATAGAACAGCAAAAGAACAAAGTATGAACCAGAGATTTTTCTCAGAAAATGCACACCAAATTCCCGTCTACAGCTATGGCTCTGGCTTCGGATATCTGAGGAGCGGTTCGGTCACAGACCAAAGGCAAATAATGCCGAATCATTCTGATAGGTCGTCGTTTAGTATTGACTCTATTCTGACGCACACTTGTAGCAGAGATGTGGGTTCAGCTGGGACAACACCAGGGATGGGAATCAAGGACGAATGTGGCTACTTTCCAAGACGAAGAGATCATAGATTTCATCCATATTTCCAACTCCATCGACCTACTACCGCCACCTCTGAACAAACCAGTGCATTTGGAAAACCCGCAAGTGGCAAAGATGGTGAGTACATGATCGATCATCTTTAAAAATATATCAGAAACGTTTGAGCAATAAATACAGACTCGAAAAGTAGAACAAAAAAAAAAACGACAAAAATTATCAACTCTTAGGAATAAAATAAAAAGAGAGAGAATACTGAAATGCTAGTTATGAGCTGAATTGAATTGGTATTTTTCACATCTGAAAACAAATTAGGAACCGAAAGACCAAAGGACGGAGGTTTTCGGAGGCAAAAAATTCGTTGATTTTTGGCTGATATTTGAGAGAAGTTTCTAAGTAAATCAATATTGCAAGATAGCTATAAGCTATTGATGTCTGTAAAGTATAAAGTTGTGTAATGAAGCTAAGGAACATTAGCAAAGACTATGAACAAACCGAGAGAATTAGTCTGAGATCATAATGCTTCATAACTGATCCTAAAAGTCTACCGTAAACAACTACCGTAAACAATTACAAAACCAATACCAGAGCAAAGGCTTCGTGGAATAGAAAATCATGGATACAGATTTGAGGTTGTTTTTCTAAAAGATTTTTCTCTTTGGTATTTAAGTGTCTTGCTGTTAGTATCCTAGCCACGGAAATGGCCCATTAGGTATGCCGCGTGAGACGCCCTGGCTCTTCGTGCTATTATCAACATTCACGGTCAGGTTGTTTAGGCTAATTATTAGGTTGCCAGGAGATCTAGGAGCTTTAAAGGAATTAGTGATAAGTATTGGGCTAGGAAAATAGGCTTATTTAATTTCTCTGAACAAAGAAGTGTTAGTGTGGTGGCGCAGATCATATCATGAAAGTGAGCAAGAAGACAAAGATCAAGTCTGCTTAATACCTTAAGACCGACTTGATTCAATAAAACACCGAGAGACGAAGGAACTGAGAAAGTTTTCGCTGAAAAATTGAGCTGTTCTAGGGCATACAAGGTTTTTAAACTTTTTCCATCACCTTTGAACTTTTCTTTTTACGAGATTCTCTAGTCTCTTTCTTTTTTGGTTTCTCATTGCGTTTTTTCTCTTTTGTCTTTCAGTCAGAGATTGTGCCTTTTTCACGATCTACTCCCTTTGTCCTTGTTTTCAACAAAGAATCGATAATTTTTAAGATTTTAAATCTTTTCCTCTCTTTTTGATTGCTTTCTGATAATGTGAAAATGATCAGCATCAATTACTAGAAATATCATCATATAAAAATCCTTACTGACTCATAAGTTAAACAAAAGCAAATTATGCCTCATTAGGATGAAAAAAGATGCTTCAAGTGTCCAGCCATTGGTTAGGGAAGGGAAAAAAAGAAAAGAAAGAAAGAAAGAAAACGAAAAAGAAAGAGAAACATTAAATTCATATGAATTGCAATCTAAAACAAGCCAAATCACCGTCAGTACATCCTATTTTCTCGATTTCAAACTATGAGCTCGTTTGTTCAAAAAAATGAAAATAATACGCACGGATTACTTCATGCTGCCTTGAGCTAAACGTTGTTATCTTGAGTGTGGTTTTTGGTTAATCAAAGTCGTAGTAGGCTAACGAACTGGAATAGATTGTGAACACGACTCACTTCACTTTCTAATAATGTTAATACTCAAATTTACTTCCACTGAATTTAGTCTTCTAAATCCGGCCTCGTTTTCTTTTGAACTTCTTGTTGTTATGTTGCGAGATTACCACGAAAATATAGCTACAAGCATGGAGAATCATTATAAATACACGCTTTGGAATAATACACAGTGTATGGCTGGATGGACGACAGACGGAAGAACAGAAAAGAACTACAATATATTCTGCGTTCTTTGATTAGGAAAAGATGTATAAATAGGACTGTTATTCGCCTTCAGCAGTCAGTTTGTGATTCAACCAAAGGAAAAGCTTTCTCAGTAAGAAAAGAAAGGCAAGAGAGGTAAAGGTTCTAGAAAACGTGAGATGAGCATTCAGATACTTTTTTGGAAAAAATAGCAATCAAAGAGAGACAAGAAAACTAAAAGACGTAGGAGGAAGGAATAAAGCTCTTTTAAAGACTCAATTGTAAAAAGTTTGAATACACCACCCGTGCCTGTTTGCTGTCAGGATGTTGCGCAAAACTAAACCCTTCAGGACCTCCGCCCAAGCCAGACTTCTTAGAGATATCTCGTTTACAAAATTCCCTCCTTAAGCGGTTCATTGAAATTGAACAACAGTCAAAAAGCTAAAGATTTCGTGTTATCTTAAGCTTCCACGATCAGTTCAATATTATCAGAAGCAAACGAGTGAATTTCATTAAGCTAACGGCTTATTTAAGAGATACTCTGATTGCCGGCTATAACACTAACAGTACCTTGGTAAACTTGCATATTGCTATAGCTTAAAAGTCATGACTTCAGTTCTTAACTGAAAATGAACATGCATTCATTTTAATTTGAATAATTTGGGACCATACATCCATACATCGATTGCTGAAGCTTCGTATGGCAGGGCGAAACCATTTACGGGTCAGCTGGAGATTTCGGCTCCAACACCGCTATCCATGATGACTAATCAGGGAGCTCGGCCGAAGCCTAAAGGGAGAGGTTAGTCGGCCCCTAGACCATGGAAGATTAACTTCTTGCTGTGATTACGTCGATAGCTCTCTTTGATAAGTGGTAGTTCTTTGTAGCTCTGTTCCATATGAGAGGCGATAGAAAAGCTAGACATGCGCAGACCATAATGAATACAGAGCATGTAGAGCATTCAGCTTCGTCATTCTGAAATAAAAGATATATAGACCGATCCCGCGATCCATAGATACTGGTGCTACGTCGGACAAGCCAAAACTTTAAATCGAGATTTTGTTATGAAATAAATGTCGATTACTAAAAATCATATACGGCTTAGTTTTATTTTGTGTAACCCGGGAAAACATTGACACAAATAGCCAATCAATGTTTAAATGTCCCTGAAATCGAGAGGTTTGTAGTTTTGTTTGTCCGACCCTCCATATTCCTTTGGGAAAAACTTTACGCTCTCATTGGTGGAGCTGGTGTTGGCGGGATCGGTCTATTCCAGGATACTTGGTACTATTAGTGACAAATTATTGTTTGTACCGTTAAATCAGAAATCTTTAATGTCACTATAGCTTGCAACCTTGCAACGTTCAAGCACTGTGGCTTGGAGTTTTGACTTTAGCTGCATTAAGATGATTTAAATTGAATCCATAGGCAACATATAGTGTGAACTAAATGACTGTGTCCATGTCGCGCATTCTAAACCAGGTTGCTTTGAAACAAGTTTTTCTGCTGAAGATCTTCGCTGAATGGCGCAGGCGTTGTTTAGGTATTTAAGAAATAAATATGAAGAAATTCTTATTGCTCAACAGTTCCTTTTGGTCGTGCAATCGCCAATCACCGATCGCAATTCGCCGTTCACCCCGTCAACCTTTTTTAAAACAGCTTTATATAAATCAAGCATTCTTTGCGCTGTCACATTTTATAGATATCACTAAAAACATACACGAGGCAAAACGATGAGTTTTTTGGTATATTTTCTATAGTTAGTATATTTGTATTTTATGTATAAGTGTTTCTTACTTATGGATAGCCGCCATGTTGGATGTTGTCGTTGTTTTCTTTCGTCTTGCCCTCCACCAATATGCGCCATGTCTATTGCCATTCTTTCCTAAGAAAATGCAAAACCTCCTTCTAAAACTTTGTAGATTGGGGGACTTGTTACCACTCAATTTAGCCTTTCATCCCTTTTTTTCGTTTTTATTTACTTATTTATTGTTATATTTAGAAAATGAAGGAAACGAAGTTGCTCAGCAGAGGAGTTGGTCTCTAGAGAAACCAAAACGCATGCGCACTATCTTTACAGTAGAACAACTTGAACGAATGGAGAAGGAATTCGACAGACAGCAGTATATGGTCGGTGCGGACAGGTATAAATCATCACCATCATCACACCACCATCATCATCGTCCCCAATGATCATTTCCATCAGGCATCACCAACCATCGTTCTATTATCCACCATCATCACAATCATCATCAGCTTTTTTAAATTGCTTGGATCTGATATCATCTTATTTTTTTACTTCAAGATTCTTCTTAGCCAATGAGCTTGGACTGTCAGAGACTCAAGTTAAAGTTTGGTTCCAAAATAGAAGAATAAAGTGGAGAAAAAATATTCTCGAAAAACAACATCGCGAACTAAATGAAAGATTTAAGTCCAACGTCTGACACTTTTCATAATCTGTAAGAGATTAAAAAAAAGACTTCGTATGAATACGCTGCTTGCGATAGACTGGCACTAAAATGGCTTCCAAACTGAACCAATCAAAAACCACTAACATGTACGTATACCAACCAATCATATCGCTCCGAGATGTCATGTGATAGTTTAGGGTGGCTTCCTCTCATGAGCCTTTATCACGATACCTCCATGTTGGGTAAAATAATCTAATCTAGCTGGGTTCATTTTGCTTTGAATGATTATAGAATGAATTTGATAGAGCTAAAAATGTTCTTTAGAATTTCGTGGGAAAACATGGCCCCCGTTCGGTGAAGATGTGTACATACAATAGGCTCGAAATAGGCAACCGATGGCCAGTGCTCAGTGCAAATACCGAAAGGCTTGTTGCGAGCGCTTCAAAGGAAAAGCCAGTAAAACGACTTTCATCACTAGTATCCTAGAGCAGGAGAACAGGGGCTGTAAAGGTGGGGAGCAATGATGTATAAATAGTTTCTCAAAGGGCCTGAGTTTTTTGGGGAAAAAAGTACAGAAGTCTTTGGGTAAGAAAATGCAAGAGGTGGGGAGCGCAAGAGGGTTTGCACGGATTTGACAACCTCCCTCCCCTCCCCTCCTGATATTGCGATATGAACTTTTCCTTTTTGT
Source organism: Stichodactyla mertensii (assembly GCA_011800005.2). Lineage (NCBI taxonomy): Eukaryota > Metazoa > Cnidaria > Anthozoa > Actiniaria > Stichodactylidae > Stichodactyla > Stichodactyla mertensii. The sequence goes on along the minus strand of JAAAQI020030788.1, from coordinate 11,024 downwards.
ACTAAGCTATCTTTGGAATGCCAATCATTATAGTCCTGGTTTTTAGTCTGACATCGCCAAATAGAGTCAGCGCACACGCACACTGCTAAATAAAAATGCTCAAAGCAGCCCTACAGCTTAATCAGTCGCTTAATGACAATAAACCTCGCAGTTTGTAAGTATTTGACTTAAACCCGTGAAATAAAATCTAATAGTAAATGACCAATAGAATGGTTTTCATAAACCCGGGGAATTAATGCTGATAGTTAAAGTGTAATAGTCGAATCAGACACAAGAGAAAACAATAGAACAGAGTCTACAAATATGTATTAGTTTAATATCTATTTGACGGGTTTATGAAAACCACTCTTTTTTTACAACATTTTTGATTTCATATTTTCTTATCTTGAAACATTCACAAAACTTGGGCGTCCTGTGTGCAAAGTTGAGATTCACGAGCTATAAATGCACTTTCAGTACTTTGTTCTTACAAAGATTGAACTATACTGACGCTGGCTTGAAGTTGTAACAATTATGGACCATAGTTCTTGCTCATATTTTCTATCAACATCACAGAGCAGAAAAACGACAAGGCCGCTACTTTCACGATGCTTTTAACATGACTGTACGTCTACTATTGAATCGAGTTTCTGTGCCCACAAGCGTGCGCGCGCATAACCGCTGAGTTACCATGGTAACCATCGAAATTTTACTGAAAAAGATTGAAAAGCCATACATGTTTTGAGCTTTAAGAGGGCAAAACCCTTAAATTTTGCACGGGACCCTATAGTTTTTATATGCTTATTATAAAGAGGCTCCTAAAAATCTAAGTCATATCAAATTTTGAAAGATTTTTAGATACTCGAACTTATGAAAAAGTAAATTTTTGTACGAATTTCTGTTTAACTTGACGGGACTTTTTTCCGGGCAATGGTTGAACCGCGAAGTGTGGCAAATCCAGGTATTGTCATCTTCTTATCTTAAAGTTATTTATGTCATGCTGTAGAATTATCTACCATGCAGTTCACATTTGAACAAATATAGTCTTCGTACAACAATTATCTTTTGAGCTTAACTTTTTTCCACTCACTTCCGCTAACGAGATTTTTGCTTCAAAAACTTATAAACACTCCATCCATTCAAGCTTGATTATCTCAAATACTAGTTCAGGACACCCCATTTTCTTTTAATATTTGAAAACAGCATTAAATTTCCGTTGAAAACGTTGCTATTTAAAAAAAAAGTTAAATATTTCTCAATAGTAGCCAGTCATCTTAACTGGGAGTAATACGCCAAAACTATAAGGCTTTCATTTGTTTCACTGTTGCTCCAATTTGTGACAAAATCTTGTCGAACTAGAGTAAAGCTACTTGTAGATAATTCACGGAAATTTCAGTTTTTCTGCTGTTCAAAATATCACCTCTCCCAAAGTACAAGGCGTTATATCTCAAAATCGTATTCACTGAATTTTGGTCACATTTGATATTTTGTTCTTTGGCCCCAAAAGAGCGTGTTTACAAAATATTGAGCTTAAAAACGGATAGATGTCCTTATAACGAAAGAAATAAAAAGGTTTTTCTGCCCTGTCAATAAGAGGAGAATGATGGTGATTGATTAATGACTGACAGGCATTTCACAAACATTTTTTTTTACAAGTGTCAAACAACCTTTATGTGAGATAAATGGGATCCACTTTTTACTATTTAACCAAGAAGGCAAAAAATTACTCCAATTGAAATTCTTTTAATATCTTACTCCATTTTGACAAATTCCTATCGAGAGAACATTTTACAAATAATATCAATATTAATCTACTTATACTTGGTATAGGCTACAAAACTAAGGCTTTATGAATTATATTATCTTTAATTATTTACATCTATACAACGCTCATAATAATTTATATAATATTACCAAAGAAAAAAATTATCAGATTTGTCAAGACCAAAATGACATCATATCAAAAGCTGAAAACTATTGAAATGGTCATCTTTACTGCATGTAAAGCTGTAATAGACAATTTATAATGGGACTAATGGTTTATTTGCAGCGCGCGAAAGTGAACGCGCGCAACAAATGATCTATAATCGCTTAATTATGACCCATTAATTTCTTTAACCGTTATATCTTATCTCGTTTATTTTCATTCTTTATTTCAATGATTTATTCCCATGTTTTTTATTGTTGATATCTTTACTTCAGCCATGGTCTCCAGACCTGACCAGCCATAGTTGGGTGACCCTTACTTGGCGAGGCACTCATGCTCGTGCTTAACCCACGACACTCGGTGCGTTCATCACATTCCACTGATATTGATGGTGATGGTGGAGGTGTTGAAATTCCACATACTTGTGGAGCAAAGCAAGAGAACAAGGGCTTACCATCAACGCATGGAGTACATTGTACAATTTGGCAATCCACTTGAGATAGCGGTCCACTTCCGTAGTCGAAGGAGGGCGGGAGGACGCTTCTTTTTGACTTCGTTGCTTTCTTCTTTTTTTCAGCTTCTCTATAACATTCGCAGCAACTTGTACCGCGTTTTCTCATGAAGTTCAGGTCTTCATTTTTCCAGAAGCCTGTAAAGTTTCAAAACTTCATAATGGTAAAGTGAAACCAAGAATGAGCGCTTTATTCATGCACGCACCATGAACATAGAAATATCTAAAAGGCTTACTTCTGAGTTCTAAAAAATAATGCATGAAGGAGAGGCTTCGTGCGAAATCACGCCTTTGGCGCGAAACGACTGACATTTCTTTGACTTTTTTATTGATAAAAAGTTGATTTTTACGAGTTAACCGCGAACAAGTCAGAGAGAAAAGAATGACAACAGAACAAGTCAGTCGTTTCACGCCATAAAGTGTGATTTCGCACGAAGCCTCGCCTTCATGCACCATTTTTGAGTACTCGGAAGTGGCCTCATATTGAATGCGCAAATTAGATTTTATTGAGAAACGTAGATTTTTGTAGAGAGAAGACAAATAGAATGTTCGAACAAAAAAAAAAAACAAGAAGCATGCGCACTCGCAAGTGAAAGGATCCGTAAAAGTTAACTCGATCACTGTATGCACCTAGCCACATATTTATACGCCCAAGATTTCATGGTATATTAGTAGAAAATATTCTGAGACCGAACAAAATTTCTTTATTGTAAAAAAAAAACCAAAGTTATTGCAAGTAATTTTAAAAGTTTGTCAAATTATCTTAACAGGCGATTTGATCTATAGAACTATACAGTAATCGTTCTTACCTGAAACAGTATTGCCTTTGATTGCTTTGATGTAGTCCACCGTTAGTTCCAAGATTTTGGCTTTTTCCATTTTCTCAGTTCCATTCAAATCAGCTTGCGGGTTCTTAAATTAAAAACAGTGCGTGTCCTTTTAAAGCAAGCTTTGGGCTTTCAGTAGTATGCTGGATTTTAATTTCCATCCAGTCTTACTGTTTGAATTTGATTTGTATTTTATATTTGAATAGCATTACTGCAATTTATCTTACCTCTTGATGAATTCCCGATAGGACAAGATGTTTCAGCTCGCTCAAGCTATTGTTGATTCTTGCTCTTCGCTGCCGCTCCAATAAATGCTTAATCGACTTTTTAGACTAAAAATCAAATTAAGAAAAGTTCAGATTTGTGTGAGTGATTTTTGGGTGGCATTAATTAAACTGCAACGCGCTAAAACTGAAGTTTAAGTAGAAAGAAATTTGTGAAATTACTTGCAGTCGACCTTTCTTCGCAACCCTGTCCGCCATCATCCCTGACTTTTAGAAGATAACGTCGAAGATGCAGCCACAAGATCAAGATTCCTATCTCTTTCTGTACGTTCGCTCAAAGAGGCCAGCAACGTCCGAAGTTCTGAAAGTTTTTTTGTCTTACGAAGACAAGGCAAGCACATTTGTATGACATCATAAAAGTCCCTCATGGGCAGGGCGAGCGTGAAAAGTACAAACTGGCCAATAGCCGGCATGCATACATCAAGCGAGCAACGCGATCTGTGGTCGGCAACACGGGGAAGTTACACCTCTCACACGCGAAAAACTAATGGCGTAGCTTCTGCTTAGGAAATGCTCCAATCAGGAACGTGCATGAAATCAGTGGATATATTATAACTGCAACACTCAATAGGTTGTATGCTCGTGCGAACAATGGCTGAATGCAAGGCTCTTGCACGTGTTTTCAATTGGGAAGCATTGAGTTTTCACTTTTAAATTCAAATTACTTTCGGTTCTGAGGTACTCCTAATCGTCTGTCGCTCACTAAGATGCATGAGCGTCGAGCCTTTCGTGGTGTTAATGTAACTCATTGTTTTCTGGCTGCTAAAAACCGTAAAGGTCTGTGCCAGTTATGCGAGTCTTTCAGGGTTCCTTTTTTAGCCATTTGAAAACAATCAGCAACATTACTCCATGACTCCAACATTATTCAAAAACCCCACTTTTTTCCTTAATCATTAAAAGGGTGTTTTGTGTGTGCGTGTGTGTGCGTGTGTGTTTTTTTTTAAAAAGCTCGATCCGAATCCACTTGTTTTTCTTGGGAAATGCGAATTAATCTTCTAGCATCTGCCAAGTTGGTTTTAAATGCTGCTTTGTGCCCTGCGTCCTTTTCAAAGACATGTGTGCATTTGAGGAGACTTGAGTCGGTTGCCATCCATTTATGTAACGCTCTTAACCTAATTTTCTCAAGAGTTGGAGAAGCACTGAAATCGTAATGATCATTAATTAAAGTGAAAAAAATGAAATAAAATAAATGCACGCTGGGTGTTTGGGGTATAATTATTTAAAAGCAACGGAACGATGAATTTTAAACGGCTTATTCATGTATATTCACGGTTTAGAGCCAAATACTACAGTCTGGTTATGATTATATATTAACGCCGTACAATTCAATACGAAGGACATATGTTTGAATTTAATAACTGAAAATTGATGAAATTTCACTCACGTTTTTTTGGTCGAAATCCCTTTGAAGCTGCACTTTCGTATTTTCCTAATTCAAGTAAGGCTTTTGCAACTTGATATCCAAAAATAGGCATGGCAAGGAAAGAAAAAAGAGCAAGAAAATGAATCAAAATCAAGCTTGAATTTGAATGGTTGCATCTGAAGTTGAGAGAATTCCAAACAGAATTGTCCATCCATATTCTATGTAGCTGGCAAAAAAAACCACCAAATTTTGAACAAGTTATAGGTTTTTACTTTCAGTCGTGCTGTCGCATTTTCCATCACTTTCTGCGATAACATAGTATGATTGAATTTGATTATGCGCGTACGATTGGTCATGAGTGATTGTTACTACATTAAAGCAAACCGACGAGCTCTAACTAAACCAATATTATTTTAATTGAACGACTTTTCATAACATTATAATTCAAAATTGAGTCCGTTCCGTTATTCAGAACTCTGTCTAAAGTCCGAAGAAAAACAATTTTTTAAGAAGGATTCATTTTCTAATTTTTAAACGTTTTGAAGCTGAAATTTTAGGGGGAATGAAGTTTGGGGCTCGTTAAATAATAGACGTTGATTATCACATTTAAAAGGCATTTAAATCGAAAACGTGCACGCCCAAAGGTCTGAAATTTTGACTTAAATCTTGAACAAAGGGATCTTTGAGCTTTCTGGTGGCCGTGGTGTTGCTGGTCGTTGCAGGTGCATAATCATGACAATGATCACGACGTCCACGGGACAATAAGATGCATCTTTAATATATGGTCCCTTTAAATTTCGCGTGCATTCCTCGTGTGCCACTCACGGCACCTGGTAGTTATTCATCACAAAATGTAGCATCTTTCAAATGCCTCGTCATTGTCGATGGCCGAGTTGAGGAAATCTAAAGACCTTTGGTAATAATTAACTACGTGACGTTTTGTCTGTCTATGGATTTAAAAAAAACAATTAATGCCCTGAGCATGCAACGACAATAGCCAGGCACTCGCAGCTCAGTTTACTCTCGTTTTATTGTCCTAGGTTTTTTAATGGGAAAAACTTCTGCATAATCCTTTATTGAAAAATTGTACGCATATATTTCTAAACATCTGGAATTCTAGGCGAATGAGTAAAACCATTCTTAATAAACCCTTTCCTCTAGCAGAAGGGTAACTTAATAAACCTCTTTTCTCCTAGCAGAGCAGCACTGCAAAATATTCACAAAAAGTCTCTTATTTCATAAAGCCATAGATTCAATTTGAGATCTTACTTAGGCCACGTGTTAATTGTCCTTTGAGCGCTTCTCTCGGTCATTCTTCCTTACTGAAGTACTTAATTTAATATCTTGCATTGGTTTTGAAGCTTTGAACTTCAGCATGAATTGATCAACCAATTAATATTGTTTTTAAAGTCAAAATATCGCTGCTCTAACATAGAAACGGTGGTGCTTGAAAATTCGTTTCTAAGATACACTGATTGCGACTGGTAAAAAGTTAATCCTTTATAGTAAGACTAGCTGGAGCACAAAGAAGATATACCAAAAACGTCTCTTTTCATTGTGTTTTATTTGATATTTGTCACAAATCATTGGTTTTTAATTATTTCAAACTCGTGTTTTCCTACAGACGTTTGCACTCGAAAGGTTTTCACAGTTTTCTTATTTAAATGTTGAACATGAATGAAAAACCACCCAACAACCGAGAATAACAAAGCTATTCACATTTCTCAAGGCTTTTATTCTAATAAATACAATTCTTTGTGCTATTTACAATTTGGTTTTTATTTAAAATTACGAGTGCTATCAATTACTTAGCTTTAATATGCATTTACCTCTGTTCACACAACTTTGATTCTAATTTTACGGAGTTCTTGGTACTAGCATCAGAATATTTTTTAGTCGCCCAATTGGCTTGCTTTTTGGAAATTATATTTTCTCAATTATTTACAGAATCAGTCACTTAATTATAATATATAACTGGCCTCTAAATTAGGAAGCTCAGAGGATTAAGTGAATTCAATTAGCAGTAAATTGTTAATGCATTTACCACGGTCTCCATACTTGGACTTTACTTGAAGGAACGTGTAGTGAACACGGAAGAGCATTCGAGGCAAGAACTTGCTGGTGGCGTAGTGAGTCAGCGACCATTACTTTAGACAGAGACGAGGGCGAGAGTTGAGGAAGCGATGACAGGGCAGGTGTGACTTCGTGTCCCACACAGGGTCGAACACCGCGAAAGCAAAGACTCTCGTTCAAGTTAGGAGAGGTCCCTGACATTGAACACGGAGTTAAAGGAGCAAGATGTGACACTAGAAGGTGCTCACCGCATCTCTGTGCGCCCTCGATGGACCCAACTCTGGCAAAGCGTTCGTTGTAGTTTGTGGACTGATATTTGCTTTGTAGTGCTTCTTTACTATCGGCTGGTCGAAACCCTTAAAAAAAAGATAACAACGGAGTTAATACTGATTGAATTTCGACAACAAAGTAAGGCGTTTGATAAGATAAATCTCGAAAAGTATTTGGAGTCCGAGTTTGTCAAAGTTTATTGAACTTTTCTGGCATTAATTAGTCTTAGCGTTATTCAAACAAGGAACTCCAGTGAAGCGTAATACGATAAGTAAGCAAGGTGGATCCTTTTACTTACCATTATTTCTTCGGCTTCTAACTAGTTTGAGAAAATTTACTGTCAATTCTAGGATTTCTGCCTTCTCCATTTTTTCACTGTTCTTTTCGGCTTGTGGACACTAGAAAAAGAAGAAGAATAATTTAGTTAGTTTAGGCAATCAAAAGACAAACCGGAAAATAATAAAGTATGGAGCATAGCATGTGTAGCCGAGTCTCTTGGAAAATTGACAAAGTTTCTACTCTTGCATATATATACTTACGCCATTGTACAGTGAAGAGAGGACCAGGTTTTTCAGTTCGTTGAGACTATTATTGATTCTTGCTCGACGTTGCCTCTCTAAGAGAGGTTTGCTTGACTTGTTAGCCTAGAAAGAAAATAATATGGATTTAATTCTTGCTTGTTTAAGAAAGCCAAAATAAAATATGTGAAAACTGAAATAGAGGAAGACTTACCTGCTTTACACGTTTCGACTTGATGACTGAGTCAGACATTTTAGTTTAGAGGAATTGAGTGGTCTTTGATATTCACTTTGTGTTTTACTTGCAACAACTGGATGCAGTTGATGCCGAATACGCATTGCACGCTCTTATTTATACGGCTTAACAGGCTGCAGGCATTGCACATGTGACTTAGTACCCGCAAACCAATAGGAAGTGTTTAATGCGTATTGCACACGGGCGTACAATACTCTATACACGCGAATGCAATCCACAGCTAACAAAGGCACCTCAATTGTTATTGTTTACTCTTGCAATCTTTGCCAAGACGTGGGTTGTGATTCATCGATTGAATGCAAACGGTAGCGTCGCTTCATGTTTGTTCGGCATTACACGTGTTGTTGTCAAAGACGATCTCAAAGCTGTGGGCAGATTTTCTTTCATGGTCATTCATGGCCTTCGCGTGTGTCATTTTATTTGGATCAATTCGGAAAACAGTTTCAGTATTGAGTGTAGAGTTTGTCTCCTATCATGCCCGCCCAGACTACACCACAAAATCTTCATCCTATCTTTTGGCGTTTTTACTGTCCTGTGATAAAAAGGTCAGTCGATGACAAGATCAATAAAAATACGTTTGGGAACTTTTATCTAAATTGCCTTGAAGGCAACCTTTTTTTACGTGCATTTGTAAAATTAATTCGAATTTAATCTTGAAGTTGTCGAGAAATTAGTATGCCTTAATTGTTTTTAATAGCAATAAGAAGATTTAATTTTTGATTTGAAGGTTAATAAAATAGTCCTCAAAGTATACACAGTATAATATTCCAAATTTTAGAATTTAATATGTCCAAGTTTTTGCCTCGCTACCGAACCATTTTTGCTGGCGCATACGTCTACAGTCATATGGAAAGGATGAGGTTTTCTCAAATATCATTTGCATTTACATATAAAGAGTGGCTTTACATTTGACAGTTCGACTTCTTTCCCACGAGAACTGAAAGAGAGGAAAATCAAGCATTACGAAGCGCCTTGAGTGCTATTTAGCTTAGCGTCCTTTTGTCAGCCGAGACAATAGACGCTTGGTGGCAGCTGGACAAAGCATGCATGTGGCACAAATTGCCAATCGCATGGCAACAAACAAGTCAACGCAAACATCAATTATCTATTATTAGAAATGCCTGTAAACAACGCTGTAAACAACCGGCAACTCGATGCAACACGTAGTGGAGAAATGCCAAATAATTTTTGGTTATTTTTTCCTGACAAGATTGATTTTTTGATAGCATGATCTTGTACTTTCGAAAGTTAACTTTTTTTATCTTCATAACGTAAAGCACTCGGAAGTACTAGTACCTCTATTTAGTTGACATTGGTCGTGCACCAACACGTGTGAGAAGCGTTTATGTCACTGGCACTCAAGAAGGACGCTACGATAAAAAAGACGTACGAAAAAAAAATAAAAAATAAAAACTTAACTCAAATAAAGTTTAAAAACCTTTTTAAATTATTATTTTTGCGTTTCTAAGCCCGTAGAACACACGAACAGCGGCCTTATTAGTAGAAATGCGGTCCGAAAGCAATGCTGGGTAGTTTATATTATTGGAAGAAAAAAATGGCGGCAAGAAAATTTACGTTTCAAAAATGTCCGAAAATCTCTTGAAAATACGCCACAAAAAGCCACCAAGACTTGTTCTAACCCGTAAGAGGATTTAAAGGAAGTGATAATGGGTGAAAAAGCTCGTCTGGCTTCGGCTGGTGGTGAGATAAAGCTATGGGAAATGCCGGGTTTGGTGATGACAAACTCGATGAGTTCTCATAATTTACCAGTTACTTCCCTCTGCTGGGGCAATAACAGTATCCTTTTATGGTTTTGACTTTTATTTCTGGGCTAAGTCCTTTAGGAATACTTAAGTTTCGTGATACATCTGTTGTTTTTTAATGAATTGGTTTTTCAATGGCGTCATCTTGGTTGCTAGACATTTGGTTAAACTTAAGAATATTAACTTAAGCTTAATTCTGGAAGTTTTCGCTGGTTTAATAAAATCGAAATCGGTAGAAATCTTTGCGAATATTTCGAGAAATACATGAGTTAAAGAATAGTCAAGGCAAGTTTATTATTGTGGCAGCACGTGAATACCAATCAAACGTTATTTTTCCTCTATTATTTGTTACACTTTGTAAAAGTATGACTTTATTGAGAGACCCTAGTTTTATTTTTCCCATTGATTTTATGAGCAAAATTTTTCACAGTATTTGTGAATAAAATGTTTGATATTTTTAATTAATGAATATATTGAATCGAGTTTAAATTCATTTTGCATTGTAATTTATCAGCATTGCATAATAAATCATAATCCCTCAATTTTCTTAGCTATTGAATTAGTGTGAACTAATTTTATTGAAATAAATGCTGATTTTAAAAAGAATGAATGAAAAAACATCTGTTATTTGGTTATACCATATCCATCTGCTATATTAGTGTATGATTGTCATTCCCAATTTCCTCACTATTTTATCCTAAAGATTTAAAATTATCCTAAACAATACAGTAGATGGTGCTCAATCCAATTCCTCATCTATTAGGTCATGATCTTATGCCTGTTTTCTTGCAACTTGTTTCCATTTAAGGGACTCTCATTGTACCTGGTGTTTTCAATAGACACTGGACACCACTTTTGTTTTTGTTTTTTGACTATTTGACACTGACTCTTAGACAATGATTCATGGGTTAAATGAAAACACTCTAGTTGTTTCACAGTCACTATCTCAGACCAAAGAGACTACTTCTTCTTGGGTGGGCATATTGAGTAAAATTAAGTGCTGACACCATAATTGTACATTAGTTAACCTAATTCATTATAACATCACATCAAAACAATCTATTGTTTAAACACTAAGGATCATGGTTGTTGGAGGGGGACAAAACAGTAACACACAAAGAAAATTGATATGGAACACATTTTGTGGACCGTAGAAAAGCTGTACAGGATTCGTATGGGTCATGGAAAACCTGGAAAATCATGGAATTTCGTAATTTAGTTTTCCAGGCCTGGAAAGTCATTGAATTTAGTAT
>JAAAQI020030677.1:0-18901 GCA_011800005.2 Stichodactyla mertensii | reverse complement strand
AAAAATTACCGAAATCCTTTGCAGTCTTAGAGTGTTGACTGTTGCTTCAGCTGCGACAACGATTTTTGAAATAGGTGAATAAGTGACAATTAGGTGTTTGTAGGTCTTGTTTAAGTTCATGGTTTTAATAAATTGATACATCAATTATGCCTGTAACAACGCGCTTTGATCGTTTGGTTTTCTGCACACGTGTAATAGTCTATATTACTAGTCTCCATCAGCAGTGCATTCTGGGACTGTTATCTCAGTTACATAACATCGGTTTGTGGTTCTTTTGTTCAGTGTTATTTAACTGAGATAACAGTCCCAGAATGCACTGCTGCGTCAGACTAGTAATATAGTCTATGAGCGCGCTCTACACTGTTTGTTCAAGTTTTCTTGTGTTTTTCATATTTCGACTGAAGATGACCGTGTAGGTCGAAAGCTTGGCAAAATAAACGTAAAAAAACATTATTAGCGGTCGTAAATGCTTGTAAAGTATATACGGAAGCTAATAGTGTTCAGTTCTCATGACTGAGCAGGAAAGTGTGACACCCTTACCACCTCCCTGGTCTAAGCTAGACAGTCATTTTAAGAAAAGAAAAAAGGCCCTTACTGATCATCCTTCTCGGTGTGAAAGATTCGAAATCTCGTTTTCGTTTGTTGTTTCGCGACACAAGCTATTCTCTCTGAATTTATAAGAAGCGTTTAAAAATAAAAATCCCAAGTATTTCACGTATCATCCCAAAAGAAAATTTGGCTCAAAAATTGGTTAGAGGGCGCGCCATATATCCGTGTGAAACAAAACCAAATTACTGTATCGGCTAATTGCATGTTTTTTGTACAAAATAGTGGATATTACTGGAGCACAACAGTGAGAATAAAAGTCAATACTTCAACACGTCTTTGTTTGGTTCATGTCTGAATAAATTCTTAATTCAATTGAGTGACATCACTTTAGTTGACAACTAAATAATTTGAAACTAAATACTTTTACATGTAAGTATTACATCGCTAGTAATTAATCGTTTCACGGATATGAGGTGCACTATAATTAATAAATAAAACAAAACTTACTTACCTTTGAAATAAAAGTTTCAATCATGCCATTAGACTTGAGAATAATGCTCGAATAATGGCAAAAAGGCCCGCCGATGTAAGGCCGACATTTAGTAACAAGTAATATAATGTTATGAGGAATATCACCAAGTACTAATGAGATTTTTTCAATTGAAAATTAACAAGATCAACAGCCAATGCTACTTGCTATCTACGATCTTTTCATAATGCTGCAGGCACTGTGAATATGTGAAATTCTTATTGCCCCACAGTTCCTTTCGGTCATGGCAGCGTCAATCGCCGTTCGCCGTTCGCCGTTCGCCCCTTCACCTTTTTTTAAAATAGTTGATCAAAGTCTATTATGTAAATTGCTAAATAAGCAGTTTTGCAATTTTTAATCGCTAAAATATTACGACAACTTAGTTTGAAAAATCTGGAGCGAAGTAGCGTCTACAATGCCAGAACTAAACTGTTCCATTCATTTTTGTCCCATAGGAAAATAAGGCCCAGATCAAACGTCGAACTTCACATGAGCCAAACTCATTGAAAACAATGGATAATAAGGCGGTCTTCTTTGATGTCATTAGGTTCGGCTCATGTAAAGTTCGACGTTTGACCTGGGCCTAAGACAATTTATAGGAGCCCTTATTCGTTTGAATATTTTGATATGTAAATTTATGCTGGCCACCTGTTCTTGTTTCTTTAGCAAATGTTAGGGACTTACGTTTATCATTTTCAATAATTTCATAACTGTTATATTTTATACATAGCTGTTGTTGAACGCGCCTCTCTACATCGTTCAACAATCGGCTGTCCCAGTCCTTTGAATTACTTAAAAAGCTTTTAACTTTAATATAATCTTAGCCTGTTAGTACATACATAATAAAAAGGGTGGTAGCATGTGTTTCTATTATACAATATCCCTTCACACACAAAAAAACCAACCATATTTAATTCATGAATGAAAGCAGGCAATAAATGTCTTGGGAAGCACTTGCTTGTTTATTTCCGCCTATTAGAGTCGAATCCAGCTATTCTGTAGTTTGCCCTGGATTGTTCGCTCGTATTTAGCCATTTTCGTTTTTTCTTGAAACTCTTTAAGGTGAGAGGAACTTCTGTTTACAAGCAATTGAAAGTATGTGACGTTTGCCACGTGTGGCCACTGAACGTGTTATCGTGAACTGAAACAGACAGCGAAAATATCAAGAAACGTTTTTCCCCTGGTCTTTGATATTTCCCTTTGCATAGAAACCTAAATTTTCAAAATATTTTATTCTTTTGTTTGTTTATTGAATTAATACTTTAATTTCGGTTTGCTTCGCTTTCTTTTTCACTTATGGACTACGTGCAGAGCAATGGACTATGTCCAAAACTTCATTCAAAATTTTCTGCGATTTGAACTCATTTTCAATTCATAAAGAAAACGAGACTTCCATCAGAATAAGAACCAAAGAAATTCTGAACACTTTTTTTTCTTCTGATTATTAGGAAAATGGTTTCTAGGAGTGTCTTAAGAGCACTGGTTCTTGCTTGTCTTATTCCTCTTTTTTGTTGTTACCCTGTTGAAAGTGACCTGGGTTCATCAGGTAGTGGGGCAGGTAGTCATGAAATTAAAGCTCCTCAACCAAAAGGTAAGCACATAATCAAATAGTTTTATCACAGCAGAGCACGTAAAATTTAAGGTGATCGGCTTTTACTCTCATACTGACAAATAAAGTTTGTATGGTATTAACTGTTTCTTCTTTATGGTGCTTTATAATTAAAATACCAGAGTTACATTATAACAAACATTTAAGTTCAAAATCTGCTCTCTCGCTCTTTGTGAACTACGAGAGAGTCTTGCTCCACTAACTCACCTATATGTACTTCGTTGTTGGGGCAAATAGACCAAGCAATTTGGAGGACAAAACAATAGTCTTAGTTTTCTGTGAATCGAAGATAACATTCCTATGTACAAGTTTTATTGTTTTATGAGCTTCCAAATAGGGGTCTTGGCATGAGCGGATTCATGCCTAAGGGACCGTGCCTCCCCTTATATTTTGGGTTCCCATAGACCTTTGGCTTATTCATAGAGGTTCCTCTAACGAAGAAGTTTTCTGGATCCCTTTTTGTCCCCCCCACTTCTTCGATTCCTGGATCTGTCCCAGCTGATTTCGCTACGCCACTTCCGGTTCGAATTAGCCAATCAGGGCCATTTCTGTCACGTAGCCAAGCGTTCCATGCAAATTTCAAGATGGCGGCGCTCGAAGCATGTTCTTCGATCGACTACAGGAGAACTAATTTATAAATTCAAGCTTTAATACCACATCTAGACAAGTTTCGACTATTGCGATAATCGAATTTAAGTTTTATTGTGTCTAAAATGTTCACTATCGTCGTGGCCGCGCCCATAAAATAGTTTAGGAGACTGGGTTCTAGAAACGATTAATTTTGACAAACAATCCTTTGCGCGTCGCGAGGCGACATCAGCTGGTCCCTGTTTAGTGTTGCAGTCACCTACTGAGGTGATTATAAAATAACATCTGAGTGAGCAAATTTTTTTCTTATTTTTGTTGTCAATTCGTAGTCACCATACCAAGCAAGCCCAGGACTGTTGATCACAGTAGAGGAGTGTATATGCACGCGCATGACTTTAAATTTTTACCTGGAGGTAACAAGAATACACAACCATATATAACTTGTATTAAAATATCACTTACAACCTAATGCTGTATTGCTGGAGTAAGCTCACATTATTCACGTCATTGAATAGCCCACTTTCGATATATGGTTGAGTGATCGCACACAATAAGATCTGAGTCGAGACTCCGGGGAAGCAAAAGGATAATTACGATTATTTCGATGTTATTTGCTTGGTAACTGATTAGATTGAGTATGTTTTTGTTTCTTGAGTATGTTATGTTGCCTGAAGAAACATAACATACTCGATCTTACGATTATTTCATTGTTATTCCCCGGAGCCTCGATTCAGTTCTTATTGTGTGTAAGCACTCAACCATATATCGTGGGCTATTGTGAAGGCGGTTGTACAAGCAATTTACGATTCATGCGGCTGCTATTTCGCTTTGCAATGACTCCTCGACTCGACCGTTTTACATCGGGACTGTTTTGTGCAGGACTAGTTGAGAAAACGTAGCGTTAAAGGAGAAATTACAAAATTTCTCGCTGGTATCAGGGGGCGCCCTCTTATCCGAGCCATAACTGCCGAGCATTTATGTGAAAAAAGACAGTGTCTCTATAAACCCGTGTCAACTACACCCTGCGAGAAGAGGCCATTTTTCTCCCCCTCTGTTATGGCCGAACGACGCCAAAACGGACGGTAGAAAAATATCTCTGCTGTCAACTATCGTTTCGGATTGGACAGATGCAAACAAAAAGGTGGCTCGGTCAGGCAAGTTCCCCCACCAGGGTTACAATCGATTTACGAAGGTCTGGGAAACGCTACTCGGATGCTCTACTGATCTTTCAAATCCAAATTTAAATGTTGCATGAAATGTATATAATTACAAAGTGAATTCAAACACTGTTATAGTTTTACGACAATCGAGCTCCTTTTTCCATTTATAATTCTTTTGTAGCTCCTGGTGAAGCATTTCACGCCCAGTACATGCACGCCTCAGGAGGGATTGGTAAAAGCAGAAAACGATCTCTGCGAGAAACAATGATGAAGATGTTCAAAATCAGGTAAAAAAAAACTTTCATAAAGGTCCATACACAAGGGTTTTGCTCCAGGGGCAGGCTCCCGGGTCATTTTGCACAAGTAGTCCACACGAGAGAGCACTATGTGCTGAGTGAAGAAGCTTGCTGCATGATGTGGTCATGCTCGCTGATATTTAACCCTTTTTACATGAAATCTTTGGTACACACGAAGGAGCAAAACGACCCTAGAAACTGTTCCCGAAGCAAAACCCTTAGTGTGTATGGGTATATTTTTCTACACAGTGCACAACATTCATTTATATACCCCTATATTTCTCAAGGGAACGACATTAGAAGACATGGTGGAACCTTGAGGATATCATTTTGAAGGACAAGACAAAAACATGAGTGTGGAATTAAAGAACTTAACTGACGGATGAATTGCCTTGTTTCATTATGGCGCCAGGATTTGTTTATGAGGGGACAAATTCATCCAAAACAATAGAAATTTGGACAAAATTCGCTCTGCTAAGAAAATTTTAGTCTCAAATTGTCTGGTTTCCAAACATAAGACGTACTGATGTGTAATACACAATATTTACTGTATTTAGAGGCTGTTACCGCTTTTCTACGGTCTACAAAACGCATTTAATATCGATTTTCTTTGTGTTGCTGTTTTGTCCCCCTCCCACGACCATGATCCTTAGCGTTTAAACAATGGATTGTTTTGATGTGGCGTAATAATGAAATCGGGCAATTTCTAGAGAAAGGAACCTTGAAGCTGTGATTGACGATTTCTCACTTTGGAGTGCCCGATGGATGAAAAAGTTTTCAACAAAATTGTACAAAAAGTACAAATTAAAATTTGTATTTCACAGATATACTGTTTGCACTCTAAAGCACATATTGTATATCTTTAATAAAAAATACATTAAAACTTTGACAAGATTTGGGTAAGGTAACTATCACTTTTATGAACAGTGACTTTAAATAACAAGAAAAAAATTCACGAACGAATTTATAAATTGAATTTAAATTAGACTAACATTTTATAAGACTCGGTTAGGGACCCAGTCATTTATTAGAGGGGAGGGGGGGCTGGTGCAAATGGGGAGGAGGTCACCAATTTTTATGCAAGGAAAAAGGGGGGGCTATAGAAATTTATGCAAATATATTGTCATCAGACATTGGTGATGTATGTAGGAAAGGGGGAGGGTCAGAACAAATTGTACATCACAAAAGGGGTCAGGAAAAACCAAACATGGCACATCCACTTTTGCACCAGCTCCCCCCCCCCATAAATAATGACTGGTCCCTTACCCAGGTATTTGCTAATTTTTTTGATTTGGTGCTTGAAGAAGACGGAGTAACACATAATGTGTAAGTAGCTTCTTTTTCTCTTTTTAAGTTCAACGAATAATTTACTTAACTATTTAAATGTAATTTTAGTTGACTTCAAAATATTAAAAATGAAGTGCAAAAAATGTGTTCAATTGAATCACCCAGTGTCTCTCGGTCAACTTTTACTAGCGTGAGCTGGGCGCTAGCGGGCATTTGTGCGCGCGTTTTCGCGTTCGAACGCTTTGATTTTGAGATTCTTCAAGAATATTGTGCTTGATACACAACTGCGGTATCCAAAAAAAGCTTATTTACCAACAGTTTATACAGGAATGGGTATTCTTTAAAAGGTAAGATATTAATTATTCGCTTTTTGCCGCGTCATTTGTAAAGTAACAGTCGATATCTTTAAAGTTATATAATTTTAATCACTGAAAGTTAAGTTATGAGTTATTCTAATATTATTTTATCATACATATAGTTAACGGAAGACTTAAATTCATTATATTGAGGATTATGAGTTTTGTAAGTGTGTGCTGGGATTTTTGGGAGTGTAAGTTCTACAATGAAGCGAGCCACCAACTCAGATTTATGTGCAGTAAATCCTCAAAAAATATTTTTAAGGAACCAGTCGTTTATTAGAGGGGGGGTGGGGGGTGGGCTAGTGCAAATGGGGAGGGAGTCACCAATTTTTATGCAAGGAAAAAGGGGGGCTATAGAAATTTATGCAAATATATTGTCATTGGACATTGGTGATGTATGTATGAAGGGAGGAGGGTAAGAACAAATTGTGCATCACAAAAAGGGGGGGGGGTCAGGAAAAACCAAACATGGGACATCCACTGTTGCACCAGCCCCACCCCCCCTCATAATTTATGACTGGTCCTTTATTCATGTTTTTGAAAATTTTACTTCTCCTATAAAGTCTTGTGTGGCATAGACTATACTACTATATCACTAGTCTGCCACAGTGGTGCATTCTGGGACTGTTATCTCAGTTAAATAACACTAAACAAAAGACATGGTTTGTAGTTCTTTTGTTTGGTGTTATTTAACTGAGATAATAGTCCCAGAATGCACTGCTGCGGCAGACTGGCGATATAGTCAGGGGCCGCAGAGAGGGTGGGGCTGGGGGGCTACAATTTTACACTAATTAATAATACTTTCAAAGGTACTTCCCGAGCCCAGTCAAAACTTAGCCCCCCTACTTTCATAGCTGCTCCGCGATCCCTGAATTAGTCTGTGTGGGCTATCCGTATGGTTAATCGACCGATATATTGCACAGGAAGCCCATGAGGAGAAAAGAGTAAAGAAACCAGAGATGCCAAATACTTTAGGTATATAATGTCAAGATACCGCGCTAGAGCAATGGCGTTACTTCGAAGTGAGTTCTCCCTCCTCAGAGACAAGAGTTATGTTGGAGGTAAATGGATAGCAAGCGAGAAAACTTTCCCCGTCTATAACCCTGCAACTGGGGAACAACTAGGTCAAGTAGCAGACGTAGGTGAGAAAGAAGCTGATATGGCCGTCAAAGAAGCTTATAAAGCGTTTCAAACCTGGAAGAAAACTACGGCAAAGGTGTGTAAGGAGTTACAGATTTTATCTATGTATGTATTGAGGTTCCTCTGTTTGGGGGAGATAACATAAGATGAAGCATTTTTGCAGGAAATGAGTTTGCTGACCAGGTCACTGAACGATAATATGTTTTCTCTCACAGTTTTTCAAAGAAAGTGGACTGCTTGGAATTTGCATCTGCTATTTAACAAATATATAATTTATGAAAGCTTGTTTGGCGCTTAGAAATATTTCTTTTGTTGTAAATCAAGCTAATAATCTTAAATTACCGTAATAAAGTTCTAAAAATAAGTTATTTTAAACCTTAAATTTTTGCTTTGGAAAATACATTTGTAAAGAATAATTTGCCAATGGAGGCCTTCCATTAAAACTGTGTATTTTTTAGATGTTTGGTGACACACTGAGAACATTAATGTTATACAACTGCCCATAGCTAAGCTACGAAAGGAATTCCTGGTTTTGACCCCCCTCCCCTCCCCCTTAATTAGTGTTGAAGTGTCTTACATGTCGGCAGCTAACATATTTCATTGCTATGTTACATCGTACCCAGTTCTTGGATATTGCAAACCCCATGGTGACAGAAGAATGGATATTTTACTATCTCATTGATTATTGTAAGTTTTCTTATTTTAGGAGCGCAGTGAAATGCTGAAGAAGTGGAATAACCTGATTCTGCAGAATCAAGACCAATTAGCCAAACTGTTGACTACAGAGCAGGTTTGATACAAATACAATGGAAATCCATATCTTTAATGCCAGCACAAAAAAAAGGGTTGATTTTAGGGATAGCCCACCACTTACAAACTGGCACAAAAATTGATAACCACCCTCAACTAGTTTTCATTTTCTCTTCACCCACCCTTATTTACAGGCCACCACCCCTTTTTACCAGCCCATCTCCCCCTTTACTTTATACCCAGACCTTGAAGGGGCTGCAGATTCCTTCACTAACCATAAACAAAGCCATAAATTGCTTGTCCCTGTTTCCTGTGTACAGGGCAAACCATTGGCAGAAGCCCAAGGAGAAGTCAAGTACTGTGCATCTTTTGCTGAATGGTTTGGTGAAGAAGCTAAAAGAGTGTATGGAGAGATCATTCCTTCTCCAATTCGTGGTCGTAAACTGTTAGTGCTGAGACAACCTGTTGGTGTGGCAGCACTTTGGACTCCAGTACGTGCAAAGGATAAGTTTAGCAATCTGTGTGATTTATGGGTTAATATGCCATACCCCCAGACATACATTTCTCTGTAAATTTGGCAATTTTTGAAAAATGTTTTCTCGGCCACTTTAACACCTAACATAATGAATCTTTGCAGGTTTACTAAAGTTGAGGTGCTCTTTCTAGTACTGGTATTATTTTTTCATTCAGTTAAATTTTTACTCAGTTGAATTTGCGGCCACCATTTTGGTAAAAGGTCTATTCATAAACCAGTGTTCAACCTTTACTTAAGAAATACAAAGGGATGGGCAAACAATCAATAGCAGAATGAAAAAAGGGAAAAACACAAATAAAAATCTTTTCATAAATTAATGGAATCCTTTGTTTTTGTTTCAGTGGAACTTCCCTCTAGGAATGATAACTAGGAAAGCTGCTGCAGCACTTGCTGCAGGATGCACTGTCATAATTAAACCATCAGAAGAAACACCTTACTCTGCTTTAGCTTTGCAACAAGTATGAATTAATATTAGTTTACTTTCAGTATTGTAATAATTACTTCAGCCTGCATTTTTGCTTGTATAGGGATGAAATTTATTGGTGGTACATATTAATTGTGCCTTCCAAAGTATTTTATTCAATTTATGTTCAACATTTTGAACTGAAACTTACTTCTTACTAATATTGATATTGAATAATCTTTCCATTTCTGGAGTTCATTTTTGTCACTGGTGCTTGATTTAAGGGTTGTCTGGTCACATGACCTGTTAGCATAAAAGGCCTATTGCAGATAGCGTACGATGCATGGTTAATTGTACATTTGTGAATAATTGTTTACCTAGTGCCTTGGCTTACCAGTTTTGTTTTATTTTAGCTTGCTGAAGAAGCAGGTTTCCCACCAGGGGTAGTCAATACTTTAACATGTTCTAGAGATCATGTTAACATAGTAACAGATGCCGTACTCCAGAGTGACTTGGTCTCAAAAATGTCTTTCACAGGCTCCACTGCTACTGGCAAGGTAAATAATACCTGTTAGACATGCGCAGCTGGTTACCAGTCATGACACCACACCATGTTGCCCCACCATGACACCCTCAGTATGTATACCATGTCACCCTCAGTATACCATACCACCCATCGTGATGCCCCCAGTATATATATACCATGATGCCCCCAGTACGTATACCATGTTGCCCCAAATTATGGTATCAGGTAATTCAACAGTACCAATAAGTGGAAAAAATCCCAAAGAAATCTTGGCATGGTCAAAATACTTTTAATTTAGAGATGCGAAATGAGATCTTAGTATTGATCATGTGCATACTTCTTATACAGTAAAACACTTTAATCTTCCATTGGCCACTAGTGCAGTGCAAAAATTTAGCAACTCTAGTGAATTAAATGGAAATTTATGTGTAGATATTTTCTTTTCATTTTTAACCGCTTGTCCTCTAGTAATAAGAAGATTTTTAAGTCCTCAACTTAGATTTGATGGTGTGTTATTTGCATACTTTGATTAAATTAATTTGTTTTGTTTCCAGATTTTAATGGCTAAAAGTGTGGACACTGTAAAGAAGATGTCCCTTGAGCTTGGTGGGAATGCTGCGTTTATTGTCTTTAAATCAGCTGACATAGATCAAGCTGTCAAAGGTGCAATGTCCAGTAAATATAGACATACTGCTCAGGTATATTAGAATACTAGATTTTTATCCCAGTTTACTTATATGACATACAGTACTTTTGGTAAAAATAACAAGAATGATTACTTTATCTGTTCTGGTGTTGTAGTCAGACAAAGAATAGCCTGCTTTTTAAGACTCCTGCTTTTCTTTTCAAACCTCATTCAGACTTGCATTTGCTCCAACCGTATTCTCGTACAAGATGAAATCTATGATGAGTTTGCAAAACGTCTCGCTGAAGCTGTAGACAAAGAGCTAAAGGTTGGTGATGGTATGGACAAGAACTCAACTCAAGGACCTCTCATTAATGAACTTGGTGTTCAAAAGGTAACATGTTGGCATTGGGTTTCATTCCGTATTCCCCTCAAAGCTACTCCTGTGACTTCTATTCTGTATTGTTTCCTTGCTGTCTCATTGCTGTCCCAGTTGATTATGGTGTCCTTTACTGTACCCAGTCCTAGATGCATTCCCTGTGGTGCTCCCCACTGGTCAGTTTCATACGTTCGTAAGTCTTTCATTTGTTTTTGTGTTTTGTAATCTGTCTCATGGTGTCAGAGGTAGTAGCTGCATGTAATATCAAACCTTCCCCATCCCAATGCATCTTCATTTTTCAGTGTTTTACCAATACAAATATTAAGATTGTGTGTATACCATAATTCAGGTGTCCTAGCTGCTGGTGTACTTGTCCCATTTGTTTTCCACATGTCCAAGCATTTATTGCATGTATCCCCAAACCTCCCCTTTTGTGTCCAATCAGATTCAAGTATTTGCCAAGTGTTCAAAAAATTTTTTTCCACAACCCTCGACTACTTCTCTCCATTGCTTGTTGTAATAATAACAGTGATTATATAGGTTGAAAGGCATGTTGCTGATGCACTGTCAAAGGGTGCCAAACTGTTACGTGGAGGGCATCGTCACTCACTGGGAAAGACCTTTTTTGAGCCAACTGTCCTTACTGAGGTTAATACTGACATGTTGGTCTGCAAAGAAGAAACATTTGGCCCTGTTGCACCCTGAATAAGGTAACAAATAGACACAAGAGTCTTATAGATAATCAACAGTTTTTAACTAGCAGAAAAAGAATCCAAAATGTTCATTAAAAGTACAGTGTTGTACTCTCAATAAATACACACGTTTCAAATTCTCAAAAAGTCACTACTCTTTGGATTCCCACTTACTCATGGACCAACTCAACTATATATAAATTATACTAAAGACAGTTTTTCACTACACCTTATAGGCTTACCAACCACTTACTAAAACTTAATCGTTGTATAACCAAGCATTTATTCTAAAACTAACCTACACTTAAATTCTAAGTGTTGTTTGACTGATAATGCAGTGCCATATATATCATAGGTTCAAGACAGAGGAAGAGGCAATTGCTATTGCAAACTCCACTAACAGTGGTCTTGCAGGTAAGTAACAATTGTGGTTCTCACAGTATGATTAATAATAATGATATATTAATACTTTTAGCAGTAACTCTAAGTATCTGTTAGGCCCAGGTCAAATGCTGTACTTTCACATGAGCCAAACCTAATGCAAATGAATCCAAACAATAGGTGTTTGATCCGGGCCTTAGTGTTCTCTTTTAAGAGAACACTAAAGCTTTTACCAGTTAACTTTTCTACTGTATTGTGAATTGCTTCAAGGGGTTTATATGCCTAGTGTTTTTTGGCCTTGTAAAGTAACTGGGTTTAAAGTTTTCATAATGTCCAGCCAATATTTCAATTTGTACCTTCCTTAGGTTATTTCTACTCCCAAGATTACAGTCAAATATGGCGCATGGCAGAGGCAATGGAAGCAGGATTGGTTGGAGTTAATGAAGGACTTATCTCAAATGAAGTCATTCCTTTTGGTGGATGGAAGCAGTCTGGCCTTGGGCGTGAAGGTTCCAAGTATGGAATAGAGGAATATATAGAGATGAAATATGTCTGCATGGGTGGAATTAGTGAGTAAGATGATGTTGCATGTTATTGAATATTTTAGACTTTTATGAATCATCTAATATACTAGCCTGCTTTGCAGACTCAATATATAATGCTCAAGTATCTCAATTCTGCAAAGCAGGCTACTAGAATACTTGATAGATATATGTGACTAGAAGAATGGAAGGTAATAAGAAATTCTATATCTTTCAATGAAATAAACCGATGATTATGATTATGAACATGTGTTTGTCATTGTAATTTGTTAAGTTTAGAATAAAGTAATTTCAGATAAAATAATTTTTGCTATATTTGCTGAAATTAATGGTTAACAAATAAGCGAGACGTGTTTTACTTACCTGGTGTTCAGAGCTTTTTTATTCTTGCTCCAGTTGTTGTACATTAGAACCTCTGGGTACATTTTACTTGGTTTGTTAAAAAGACAAGTATAATTTGCAAAGCTCTGTCTCTGACATGTGCATTTGGCATGGAAAGACTCTCCTGCATTCAGGGCAGTCAAAGGCTTATATGTAATGAATATTAATAAGTTTTGGAATTCAATAGGGACAAACTAAGAAATGAGAAATTAAAATTAATATATTTAAGTGAGACTATAAGGTCAATACAATGTGTAATGGTTCATTTGCATCTCATCTGCATGCATCTTTTTACTAGCACATGACAATGCAGGATAAATAGGATAATGTAGAACTTTAATGTATAACTCCTTGGTATAAATGTTAACAAACCTTAACCTTAGTATAAAATGTTGTTTTTAAACATAATAAACGTGAAATGAAAACTTACTTAATAACCCTTTCTGGTATTTATTCACTGGAGAGCAAAAATAACAAACCTGTGCAGGGATGGTGATGGATAAAAATTAATACATTTTAGGACAAATAATGAGTTGGAAGTGCTTTAATTATAAAAAGTTAAACTATATTGCCACTAAAAAGTGTATACCGTATTTTAAATATATCAAATTGACAGTTAAGTTTTGAATTCTTAAACTTTTGCCTTGCAAGTACAATGAAACTTTTATTTGACTTCACATGTAGTATGGAATGTACAGAATCAAAAACTACTGTACATTCCCAGGTACATGCACTTTTTGTCTCTTAAGATATGCTTTTCTTACAAAACATTTACTCAAACGGCTCTAACAAAAATATTGAATAACATTCCAAATCCTCATAAAAATATTTATGCCTTAATTTTTATTTTAAATGTCATTTTTACTAGGTTCGTGCTTCATTTGTTGTTAACAAGTTCTGTAATTATTTTCCTGTGCTAAATAGAGTGATTGCATTACTAAATCTAAGTATACCCTTATATGTTTACATGAAACGAAATCTAATAGTCAAATTCCAACAAACAAGAACAATGGATGTAGTGTCTACTAACCTCTATTGGTAAAAATCTACTAGTCTTCCAACGCAAGGCAAGTATTGAAAATTCGAGATGGCAGCTTTTCTCATTTACTCTCGGCTTTGATAGTTGACTTGGGTTTTGCCCTCATCAACTATCGATGGATAGAAAACTTGAACTCATAGTCTAGTTGGTAATTAGACTAAACTATTTCATGGGTTTATTGCAGTCACTCTATGCGACAGCATCAACAACAGCAAGAACTGTAGCTGCAGCAGCAGCAGTCAGTATCAACCACCACCACAACAACAACCACCAGTCAGTAACAACCACAACAACAACAACAACCAAGTCAGTAACAACCACAATAACAACAACAACAACAACCAAGTCAGTAACAAGCACAACAACAACAACAACAACCAAGTCAGTATCAACCACAACCACAACCACCAGTCAGTAACAACTGCAACAACCACAACATCAACCACAACCACAACAACCGGTCAGTAACAACCACAACCACAACAACCAGTCAGTAACAACCACAACAACAACACAACAACCAGTTAGTAACAACAACCACCACCACCACCACAACAACAATAACTGGTCAGTAACAACCACAACAAAAACAACCAGTCAGTAACAACCACAACCACCACCACAACAACAATAACCGGTCAGTAACAACCACAACAAAAACCAGTCAGTTAACAACCACAACCACCACAACAACAACCACTAGTCAGTAACAACCACAACCACAACAACAACAACCAGCAGTCAGTAACAACTACAATAAAATCTAAGATTACATTTCCAGCGCGAAAAGAAGACCAGTATCTTTAAACCAAGGCCTTCATTTTTGCTGAAAACAAATTGTCACCTCTGTCTGGGTTGACTATGCTACATGCTTGCAGTTTAACGATTTAATCTGTCATCATGAATACAAAAAACAAATGCCATAGGAAAAACAATGATACTCCGGGCTCATATCAAAGTAGCTTGGTGCTTAACATACTTTCATTTTTTTATTGAGTGAGTCGTCACAAGACTTGGTGCTGGTTGATGGTGACTGGAATATATGGTCCTCATGGTCATCCATAGAAGACTGCTGTTGATACTTCTTGTAGAACGGAAAAGCAGCTTCCCAAACCTTAAAGTAAATAACATTTGATTGACCGTTGCTCTGATTCCGGGCTGACTGATCACTTTGCGGCCTAAAGCCCATTTCTCGGAACTTTAAAGCTCTTTTTTCCCAGAAATTGGGGGGATTCATGTCAATCCCGTCTCTTGGCAGAGACCAGAGAGAATGTGTGCTCAGGGAGCGAGAATGTGGTTAAGGCCAGACATACTTGGGTTGCACACTGCATTATGGGCTGGCGTGAAAAGAGAAAAGCTCAAGAGTCGTCAGCAAACTTAAGAAGATATACACACACCTTTTCTCGGAGAAGAAGATCTGTAACAGCTTCCACATCAGGCACCATATATCGATCCTTGTCCAGTGGCCTAGAAAGATGATACCAAAAATGACATTAGGCATCGGGAAGAGTTGAGGGAAGCGCCTTTTTCTAAGATATATATCAGATCATTTACCAATGAGAGGCATTCCAAGTTGGAAAGAAATAAAAACTCACTTTACAACCGAGCGGACAAGTGCGTAGACTGACTCCAGTGGCTGAGTTGTCTTTAGGGGTCGCAAGAATTCGATTCCTTGGCAAGCGGCAAGCAACTCCATAGCCAGCACTAGAAGGAAACAAGACCATCACAGGTTGAAGTTTTCGGCATGGGATGCTCGCAAAAGCGCACGCACGCTGCCGACAGTTTCCTCGGTCTTTACGTCCTAAATGTTATTGTTATTTTCAAAGCTTTCTTTCGTATGTACACGGTATAAAAGCAATGAAGGTGATACTATTGGAATGGTCAAAAAGAGGTGGATGGAAAAGCATTACTAATGCGCAATGCACGTTTCACCAATAGTCTTTCCAAACAGAAGCCATTCAAGAATCAAGGAGCATACCATACTCATTCGGATTGCACGTAAGCATGAATACAAACTATTGCCTGACCTTTCTCTACGTTCTCCACAACTTTCAAAACTTTTCGAGCCGAGAAGCCTCCCATGGATACGTGATCTTCTTGGCCAGCGGATGTACTGAGTGAATCTACTGATGATGGGTGGCAAAGAACCTTGTTTTCTGATACTGTCGACAACAAAGGTGCGAAAAAAAGAGTTGCATTCATGATGTAGTCCCTGCTATTGTAATGTTAGCCTGCGTTACCCACTCTCCTTTCCTCCTTCCTGTCACCCTAGGACCAGCAATGTAGTCTGTCTATGTATAGTGGTAAAATGATGTCACACATACCAAGGGAAGCTGCTGCACAGTGCATCATCATAAAACCTGACAGAGAACGAAACGAGGCAACATTCTGAAATCTTGCATAAATATGAAAAGGTGATGGGAATACTGGCTGCGCCTTGGACACAGTCTGTTGTTGTTATTGTGTTCTGAACTAACTCAAGAGGCGAAGTGAAAGCGATAGAGACATCCTACCTGAATTAAAGCCACCGTCTTTGCAGAGAAACGCAGGAAGCTCGCTGTACGCTATGAAAAATAACAGAGAAGAACTCAGTAAAAAGAGAGAATTAAACGATCAAAGTGTGCAAACTTTCTCATTGAATCCGAAGACTGATTATCTGTTTAGTATAAACTTTGATATAGTAGTTATCACATCCAAATAATGATTACTACAAACTAAAGGAGCTAGAATGTCGTGAAAGGTCTCATTTTGGAGCTGTGATGTTTATTGAGCAAATCACCTGGCGCACATCGTGAATGGCTTACCAGGATTCATGAGTCTTTCGTTTCTTCTCTCACTCATGCTTGCAAGTTCATGTACTCCAATGGCCAGGTAGTCGAGTGCCTGGACAAATGGATTGAAAATATGAAAGTAAAGCCATATAGACCAAATCCACTTGGGTGTGATGTTGTCCCATTTCAGACCACGTGTCATCATCCTCTTGGGAATAAGATTCTGTTTGAGGGTCATTCATATTAACGTATCTTAGCGAGAAACAAAGAAATAAAACACAAGGGGATAACACGTGGTCTGAAATGTGAAAACAAAGTTCCATTGATGGGACAAGATTGGGGATTATCTTACGCACTACATCCTTATTATCATTAATAAACATGTTGATGCTGCTGCTGCTGATGGATGCTACTGCTGCCGACACTAGAGAAAAACGCATGTTGTCTGTATAGTAGAAATACGCAAATTTTACATTTCACACTTGTCTAACGATAGGACTTCAGAAAATGCCAAACCTTGAGGGTCAGTTCTTAAAACTTAAGGCTAATTCTTGCATATGTTCTTTATTTATATGATATCTTGGTCCCGCAAAAGTATTCCACCGAAAAGTTTTGTATACTAGGAGAAAACGAACGTTTCTTTTCACACTGAAACTCTTGCTGTTGAATTCTTGGAACTGTGCTAAGATGCACGCACGCGCAAACGTTTTTCTGTGGTGTCACTGCTGCCAATATTGGCGATGATGATGATGATGATGATGATGGCGACGATGGTGATGGTGATGATGGTGATGGTAATGGTGATGGCGGGCGACGATGGTGGTGGTGGTGGTGGTGATGATGGTGATGATGATGATGATGTCATGAACGCTTAATTACCTTGGCCGGATATTCTCCATGAAAGTTTCCTCCCGAGATGATAGCACCTCGATCTGCAAAGATGATCTTGTATCGAGTCAAGGGAATATTTTAGTGACGGAAAGCAATAAGATTGTGTAGATAGCTGATAAATGCCCGTTTATTATCCAGAGTTACAGGCCTCTGGTGGGGGCAGGTTTGAAATTCTAGACCCGTATGAAATAAGCTACAATACATTGTGAAATAAATGGGAATCGATGGGAGAAATTCTCAGCGTATTTACCGTGCGTTTTTCACATTCATTCAAAATATGTTCTATGACAACTGCTCTATAGTTGTGCAAATATTTAACCTCCCCTTGCGCATTCCGTCTCTAGGTCCTCTAGCTGCCCGTGGTCGATATTATTGTCACATATAAGGATACAGGATTGTCGGTAGCGCTATTTATCTCTGTGGTCAGAATTCCTCGTACGAAATCAATTGTGTCATTAACTATTCCATGTACCTGAAAATCCAAGCGAGATGAAATACCACGGACGTAAGAGCAGGGCGTAAAGGAGGGATAAATGTGAGCAACTCGATGGGGGCTGTATATATATACAAACGGGATATATTGTTCGTAAATGTAACTTGTTTTTACGTCGAGCTCACGGGGAGTCATTGCCCCAAGCCAGATGCTCATGACTAAAGCCTGGTTCTCACTAGCGACGCAAGCATAAGCGCAAGCAACATACGCAGACTCAGTACTGCATTTATCACCGAGGTGAGAGAAAAGACGAGCAGCGCTAATAAGCAGTATCCTACTGAGTCTGCGTATGTTGCTTGCGCTTATGCTTGCGTCGCTAGTGAGAACCAGGCTTAAAGCCGCCGACTCCAGATCAAATTGGAATTTAGAAGGGTTTTTTGCATGTGGAGGGACGAGAACCCGGATAAAAATCCTTGAAGTACAGGAGAGAACTGCAACAAGTAATTTTTCACTTGTATAAGGATGTCCGAGTATTGAACCCACGACCACATCGTTGATCGTGGAGACGCATTGGCCGCGCACACCACCTGTACTTGTAGTATGGATAGTACGCGTACCTGAGGACAGCAGCGCAGAGTATAGGCATCTTGTACCCGGTTACAAAAGCGATGGCTCTCTGTCGAGTAGTGAACATAAGGAATTAACATTAATTTCCTTTTCATACGTTTTTTTTTTTTTTTTTTTAGAGTTAAGTGGGTCCTGTCACGGGGAAATCGCACCGTGTGTCCACCCCGTGCAACTGTTGCGCGCGACGTCGCAGAAGTAGAAACGAGTTCTACTTTTACGGGTGGACAAACGATTTCCCCGTTGCAAGCAACGTCACAAGGAACGTCGCATTGTGTGTCAGAGCCTTAACACGTTGTAGTTATCTTTGCAAAAAGGGGAAATTTTCAAAGATCACTGCGACTTGTGTCAACCAATTACACTGCATGCACCGCATCAGAAGCTAAGGGACCAGTCATAATTTAAGTTGGGG
>JAAAQI020030566.1:0-18908 GCA_011800005.2 Stichodactyla mertensii | reverse complement strand
TGACTACTTTCGTCTGACAACATCAGATATAGAGCAAATGAGTGCTTTATTTACTGATCCCAGCTTGCAGTTCATGTGCTGTTGTTCAATAAAATGTTTGCAATCATATGAACAGTTATTACTCGTAAAAATTCAGTATAATTAAGGGACCATTCATTATTTATGCCAGTCGTAAAGCAATTCGTATCGTAAAGCAATTCGTATCTGGTCGTGTGTATTGGACAACCCTCTGCAGCGTTCGAGAAAATTGATGTTTTTTTATTAGCTATATGTTTGATGATAAAACTAATTCAGTAAAATCGATGTTAAGTACTTCTACCATTCTTGATAAGGTGCAAGTTGTCCCAGGTATATGTTCAGCTTTTTTCCACCGTCGGCAAACGTCGCATAAAAATAGGCCTTTTTGCTCGTAAATTTGTGCAGTTGTCCAAGAACACCACATTCCATTATCAAATGAAATACTTCAGGACTTTGGATAACACCATCAATCGAAAGGCTCTTGTCATACACAGTAAGGTTTTGAAGAGGATGGCCGTTAAGATGCCCTGTTTGGATTTTGACGATGAACCTTCGTTTGCTTTTTGGGTCTGGCTTTGGTCCCTTTCCAATGCCTTTTAAATGTGGACCAAATGTTCTAATACCGTGCCATTCATCACTGAAATACTTCCTTGGCTCAACAGTTACACAATACTGATCCTTTAAAGTAGAACACAAAGCTTTATGTTTTTCCCAATGTCTCTTCTGACAAGATGAGTTGCAGTAAAGCGCTATGTTACATTTGGAGCATCTTTTAAGATTCTTGGTGCTACGACGGCAAAATGCACACTCATTTTGAATGGATTGCATCTTTTTCTTTGGGTGAAAAGCTCTCTCTTCGTTGTTCCTTACATCATTGTCTGAAACAACCGGGCGACGTGTATAAATCCCTTTTTCCCCTTTTGGGAGATAAAAAACCCCAGTAATACCGGTAGGGTCTGAACTGGCCAATGAACCTGGAAGAGAAACAGAATCATCTCCATGTTCAAGCCACGGTCCACTATGATCTCTAACAACATTCGATTTAATGACGATACGTCCGGAGAAATTCACACCAATCTGTATACCACCGCACTTGTTGCTATAAATCTCATTGTTCTCCACGAAAGCTGTTGTCAAGGTCTTCGCATGGATGCCGTAGAAGCTATTCTCAAATATCTCGTTTCCCTTGATCTCTACTTGACATCTGTCTAAGGAAATTCCAAAAGCAAGGTTGTGATAGATTCGATTATTGTTTATCATAACCTCTTGATCCATCGTCTCGCATATTAAGATTCCTTCTTTGCTGTTTTCAAATATTTTATTACTGACAAGTTTGCATTGCCCAGCTTGAGGTCCAACTAGAATGCCATGGTAGTTATTGGCATAGATATCATTATCAGTAGCGACAAGACGACCACCTTCACGAGCTTCAAGTCCAGCTTGTCGGTTGTTGTGTACTCGACATGATTTCACTGTAAGACAAGACCCATTCCCTTGGCATAAAATACCTCCTCCGCCACAATCCCTTATTTTACAGTTTTCTATGTGACCAGTGCTTTCGACTATGACAGAAATACTTGGACTGCCAGCAACACCGGATACTACAGGCTGGCCAAACTTACCAGTTCGATCACACGGATTACGTCCAGCTAGCTTGGCAGCAACACATCCAGGACCACCATTACAATCTGGAAAATCTTCGCAAGACTTAAAACCACCCGATATCTCACAGTTATATAGACCAAGTGTTCCTTTTTGTTGACACATTATACTTCCACTCTCTTTGGCAAAAACAATACCTTCAGCGTAAAAGCTACACTGCAATATTGACAGCATCTGGAGTTTCACAATAACACCTTTGCTAAGAGCAACCACTTGAACGTCTTTGTCAATCATCGCTCCATACAACTCGTAATATCCTTCGTTAAGAAGTAATGTAATATCAGGAATAGAAAGCATAAATGACCCAGCCAGTTGCAAGGGATTAGAGACTTCCTGAAACCTCAAATTCGGAAACTTGTCTTGAAATGGCTTTTCTTTTGCTGCTCTTGGATCGACATAGGCAGCAAGAGCAGCAGCTGCTCTCATCCTTCCCTTAAGATTTTCTTGTGTATTAGAAAGCTCGTATAAAGCCCAGGCTTTTCGCATTAACGCTTTAGCATTTCTTTCTTCCATCTTTAAACAAATTTCACAGTCATTTAAAGCCTCTTCTGGTTTTCCCAATTTCAAATAAGAAAGAGCGCGATTATTGTACAGGCGAGGATCATCCTTGACGAACTCTATTGCTTGGGTGTAAAGACCAATAGCGTCTTCATAGCTTTGTTTTCTCACAGCATCATTTCCTTCTTCTCTTAACCGGTTTGCGTTTTGAGTGTTACTGTCAGCAGAATTGGAATCTAACTCTTTTACTGTGCCATCCGGGAGAATAGGTTCACGGCTTGCCATACAGTGGGACAACAATTTGAATTCGATGATTTTTAACGGTATATCAAAGTACTTTAAGTATTGCAGGGTTTCTTTAGATAGCTCCTCTAAATGCGTCATCACCGTTAATTTGCAAGCTTGGAGCTCCATTGCTTCTACTTTTTGGCGGCACACACTAAAATACAAGGAGGCCTCATTAAGAAGCATAGCAGCCTCTTCTGTGTAAAGTACTTCCAGCCGAAACACCTCATCCTTCTTGGAATTTTGGATTACGTACTTCTGCAAAACAGAAGCATGAGCACCAAGTTTTCCCCATAATTGTAATGAAGGAGGATTATCCTGACTGAAGACAGAATTGCCTTCAAAACTTTTACAGACTTCTACTGGAGACCTGGTGCTAGCAAACGCGTGACATAACATTCTACAGGCAGAAAGTAGTACATATTTGAGGTGGTCTTGGCTAATTCTACTTCTGATCACTTCTTGCACGAGTCGGTGGACACTGAAGGACTTATCTGTGAAGGTCTGGAACAGCGAAAACTTTGTTAGCACACTCATGATGTCAGTGACTCCTAATGAGCTTGATACACAGCTTGAAAAGTCTTCATTATCAACTTGAGGCAAGCCTTTATTGATGATTTCTTCTGGGATGTCATCAGGCGATAGGAATGCAGACACTTCCATAACAAGAGCTGCTGCCTGACCAATACCATATTCTTCAGACAGTCGAGACACGTAGTCAAAGTTTAGTTGCCATGTAGTTTGTACAGCAATCCTGTCCTTGGAAGTGTCTTGGGCAGGGTAGTAAGCTTTGGACCTTTTTAATACCTTCAATTTATGTTCTTTATACTGATCAAGGTATTGAGAGAATGATATTTCTTCCCGATTCTTAATAAAGGCTGCAGCTTGGTCTAGAGCCAAAGGAAGAGTTCCCATCTCTAC
The DNA here is from genome assembly GCA_011800005.2 of Stichodactyla mertensii. Classification (NCBI taxonomy): domain Eukaryota; kingdom Metazoa; phylum Cnidaria; class Anthozoa; order Actiniaria; family Stichodactylidae; genus Stichodactyla; species Stichodactyla mertensii. The sequence goes on along the minus strand of JAAAQI020030566.1, from coordinate 15,524 downwards.
AACTAACTCACGAATGACATCATCATCTCTTGCGTCAGTTCGACCAGTTCTCTTTTTCATGAACTCGACGCTTTCAGCTTCCGAAAGGTTTTTTAATGCAATACAATTTTCCTCTGACAAATCGGAAATCTCTTCTTCCAAAAGATTCTTTTCTCTTCTTGTGGTAATCAAGATATTTCCTGTAGCTTGTCGCTTCCAGTGACCACAAAGCAATTTTAACATTTCGGTTGAAAGATCAAGTTCGTCCAGGTTGTCAACCACTAGACACCAATACTCCTTTCTTTGCTGCAACCAGGTTATTGTTTTTGACAACGTTTTTTGGAAATCTTCATCAAACGTGCCAATCTGGCGAGCCATTTCCCTCATCGAAAGATCAAACAAAGTATTGGTTTCACCTGATATCCAGAAAACGCCACCACTATAAATATCTTTTTTGCTCCAAATGTGTTCTATAGCAAGCGAGGTTTTTCCTGTTCCACCAAGTCCATAAACTGCTGTCATACTGCATGGAGCAGTTTTCTTCTCCAGTGGCTTGGCGAGAAGTTTCAGCTCTTCCACGCGACCATGAAAACAGGGTATACGATTAGGAGCCTGGAATGTAATAACTGTTTGTTGACTGCTTCTGGTTTCTATAGCGGTTTCCAAGGCCTCCACCCTCTTATCTAGACTGGCATACTTCTCTTCTCCTTCATCAACTCTTCTCGTAAGAGCTTCTTGGTCCTTTGTAATGCTGTCAACTTCAGTTGTGAGATTTTGCTGAACATCTTTCAAAGACCCAAGATCCCTAGCAATGGCAGATCTGCCCTCATCAAGCTCGTTTACTCTTTGGCTGAGGTTTTCTTGAGATTTTTTCAAAGACTCTAGAGCTTTCTTTATCTCTTGATTATATTCCTCGATGGCGTCCCGTACGCTTTGCAAGGCATTGCTCACTCGAAGGGCTTCATCTACTTGACTTTTTCCGAGAAGTGTTACTTTTTCGCTCAGTTGGGCGACTTCTACCTCGATAAACTTAACCAAATCTGCATCTACAATGTTACTCATGCAAATCTGTAATCCTGTAAATTAAATGCAGCAAAATTGATCGAATGTTTGAAATTGTTTCAAGACAAAAAGGCAAGTAAACGTGCTATCCATACCTTTAATTTCCCAGTCTTGCAGTTCATCGGTTACTCTTTTCTCTTCTGCAGTAGACAATGGTAAAGCTCGTACCAGAGAATCCATCAATTGAAAGCATTTTGCAAATTTTGTTCCATTCCAGTGGCCAAAGTTACAATGACCCCATTCATTCCTCACGTCTTTCCTAACGTCGCTGGCTAAACCTTGAACAGCAGAAGAAAACACACTAGCAGAAGATAGAATACCAAGTACCGCTGATAAATCACAAGTATCATCAAAACCTGTAAACAAGAGAGGAAATAAAGTCAAAGTAGTTGTCATCGAAAACCCTCGCTGTTCTTCGCCTTTCACTTCAATGCACTTGGAGCACAGGTAGCCCAAGCAAGTATCTTGTGCATACAGTAAATACAATAGATGTATGGGTAGAAAAAATTATAAAATGTGCTTGTAGTAAAAAGTCGAGCTAATCTTTGTGTGCTTGATGGTATGTAGATCCTTTCTAGCTAGTTTTTAGCCGTTTTAAGCGGTTTTTTTTTTTTAATTTTTTTTTTTTAGCTCACCAATTATAAAAGAAGAGAAGGCTGGCAACTCCGGTCGCTACCTCCTCTAAATGGATCGGCAATTTTCCACAAAAATCCCTCGAATCGACTCCAAATGACCACAGTATGGAAGAACAATAATCCTTCTACCCAGAAATCGTTCTTAAATCCCAAAGTGACAAGTTAAACCCAGACATTTGGCCAGTATTCTTTTTTTATTTGCTCGATTTTCGTTTGTGATTTTCCGTTAGCCCTACTAACTGGACATCAGCTGACTTCCATGACGACCAACGACCAATCAGAATGAATTTTCTCAAGATCAGGCAAGGTCACACAGCTCTGAACGTCAGTTCTAAACTACCTGCCGTCCAATCTACCTGCCGTCCGTGAAGTAATGTATTCTTGTCGCAAAAGCAGGTTTACCTTAATACACTACTGTCAGTTGTGTCAATCATAATTTTCGCCTGTTGATTACGATTAATATACACACATGCTTTGGGCTGGAAAACAAACGCGTCCGTACCTCAATGAGTAAACGTTTTACCGCTGACTTTTTATGAATAACGAATCCATCAAGATGAGATTATTATCAATTAGAGTTGAGTCGAGTTGAGAGCAATTATCAATAACAAATCGGCCAAGTCCCAATTTTATTGTTTTATGTATGTTTTGAAATCCATAGTAAAGCCTTGATTCTTAAAGCCGGGTGGCTTTGGTTATCAGCAGGGGAGAGCGGGACCGATTACAGGTCTTGAAGATTCAAATAAAAGTCGTTATACTATACCTCAGAAATAATCCACCATCAAAAGCCTGCGTTGTGGTCACGTGGCGATCCAATATTTTACTATATTAGACAGCAAACTATTGGACTGTTGGCACGTGATCTCCATGTGAGAACTGTTAAATGTAATGTTACAGACAGTTTGTTTACTGGCAATGTTTGTAGCGAACTTCATCTTTTATATAATGCGAAATAATGAATTCACCGTCGGCCAAAAAGAGTTTAGAAGTTCTTTAGAAAAAAGAGAATCAACGAATACGAAAAAGGCAATACAATCTGTTGTCAAGTTATTTTGAGAATACTATGCTGAGAGAGGAAAACAACGCCAATTTAAAGAGTTTGATGAAAAAGAAGACCTTGCTGAGACGTTAAAATAATTTTATGCGACGAGTAACGAAAAAGTCTGTCGAACTTTACAAAAGATCTTTAACCGTCACTCGATTAGCTCAGTTGGTAGAGCATCGGTCTTTCGTGCGGGAGTTCGTAGGTTCAAGCCCCGGCCGGACCAACACTCAGGGTCATAAAATGACTGAGGAGAAGGTGCTGCCTTTGTAACTACATCTGCAAATGGTTAGACTCAAATGGTTAGTTCTCGGATAAGGACTTTAAACCGTAGGCCCTGTCTCCCATCTCTTCCTTAAAACCTGTAAATGGGGGACATTAAAGAACCTGTTGAGTTGTTCGTAAGAGTAGGGGATGTCTCTCGGTTCAACAGTCCGGTCTCAAATACTAATTATTCACTCATGATTGTAAGCTGCGCGGCTGCCTATGGCGCCTTAAAATGCAGTCTGTAAAAATTCACATTTATCATTGTAAAGCGCCTTTGATTATATCCACATAGAAAAGACGCTATATAAATCATAAATCATTTCATTTCAAAATATCTTTACTTCACTGCATCAGAGATGGAATAGCTAGGCACCGTGTTATGTGATGTATTTATAAATTTTTATCTATATATTCCATTTGTTCTTGAATAAAATTTACTTACATTTTAATTTGATCAAATGGTTTTGTATTGATTGGTGGGTTATTTCTTCGGTATAATAAAACACTTATAGGATTAATCCTCTGCCAATATGGCAAGATATTTAAGTCTCGACTACTTTGCAATATTGGGCTTGGACAATAATAATGATCATCATCATCATCATAATAATACACTTTATTAACGTGTTACTAATACCTATACATAATGGTAAACTAACTGGGAACACCTATCTAAGCCTCCCACACCCCATAAAAAAACTACTTCATAAATACAACCCAGAAAAATAAATAAATAAAAATAGTAATAATTATTAAAATTACTACTAATAATAATACTAAATAAATAATTGAATGACTATAACTGACTATAATATTTGATAATTAGATAATTCATAGTATCTAAAACTGAGCTATACTCCTAATGTTCTAACGAATCCAATAAGTGTATACACCAAATTGAAAAAATGTTGTCGGGTTCAAAAGGTTAAATCATCGAAGGTAAGACCGAAAGGGGTTATGGGTAAGCACTTTATAAGGCCCATATTATATGCATAGGGTATTGGATATTGTTGCAACTCTCCAACATTGCTTCGAATTCTCGAAGAAAGCAATATTCGAGAAGCACAGCAATGCTCAACGCATATTACGGGCCTCATGAAATATTTACCCAGAATCCTCCCCGGTCTTATCTTCGATGATTTAACCTTTTGAACCCGACAATGTTTTTTCAATTTGGTATATCGCTGAAAAAAGCCTAAAAAGCCTTGAAAGCGGAATCATGAAATTTTTGTGGCTACTGCATTCTGGGAATGCGTAGCCACTATGTCATGGTGTGTGTAAGTCAGTAAATCGGAAAGATATCGTAACCTCTTCGTTTCTCGAATTCGTAGACGCTTTAGAAGGCCTCGTTACGTTTTCTGTAGTCTCCTATCTCAATCCTCGTGGGTTTTTTGTACATTTATGTACGATCGGCGTATATTATCTAGTTTATTTCTGATTAGGACGACTAATAAACGACTGTATATCAAGTCTCATAATTTTTCGGATTCACGAACTTTTTCGAATTCGTTCGGTTTACTCTTCAGTTTCCGAAGTTTTTTCGGGTACCCTTTTGGTTTTGTTCGTTTTCCGATATCTTCGTTCGGGATGCCGACGGCTGCATTTCGACTTGTTATTGATTGAAACGTCACGTGAAAAGGCTATTCCATGTGCTCTCCGTTACTGTACGGAGGCGATATTTTGTGGTAAGTTAGACCCTTTTTAATTAACGATGCTATTCAATTTTGCTACCGCAACCAGGCATATCTTTTTCAAAATGTTCGAAACGTCTTTTGGCCGAAGTTATTTCGACTATCTGTGGAGAATTATGAGCAGAAGATTGACTGAACCGAGATGTTTGTTTGGGAGCGAAGCACATGGCTGTGATGTTCACCGTTAATTGGCTGCAGTTCAAAGCCCGAAGTTAAAAGGGTCTTACTCATGGGATCAAAAACTTGCCTTCGGGGCACAAGATGTCACCTAAAGGATACAAACGGTATTTTTCGAGACAGACAAACTGTCCTTCGGGGCATTAAAAGCGTCTTTCTAGACACCACATCTGTCCTTCGGGACACGAAAACTGTCCTTGAGACACAGAATGTGTCGTTCGCGACACAAATACTGTCCTCAGTGACGCAGAAAACGTTTTCTTATAATGTATTTGAATTTACTTGTTAAAACTCCATTGTTAAATAGGTTACCGTTATAGTTCAACCATATAAGTTGTAAACAAAAATCGGATAAAAAGATATTTTATTAAATCAAATTCTAATTGTTATCTTTGTGTAATCTTTGTATTGAAATTCCCAAAAATTCTCAAACAGTTATTCAAAAAAAAATTACAGCTTGTATTTCCTCAAAATAGCTGAATACTACTACAATGAAGTACAAATGCTATTCAGCCTGTATCATGAAATACAAGCTGTATTTTTCATTAACTCTTTAGTTATTTATTTTTCATAGATATACTGTTTGCCCTCTACTGTTCACACTTCTACAATCATAATTTACAAAATATTTTTCAAATGGGCTTCATCACTTCTCCCATATGTTTACATCTACTCAGCATTACAACAGTAGCCACATGCAGTCTTTGACTGCTTTTATTTTCATCATGACATCACAAGAAACTCACTGTATGCCTGCAAGTTCTATAACTTGGACATATATTCCTTAATTCTTAGATAGCCTACAACGAAGATTGTTGGTAAAAAAATAATAATAATAATAAATTAAAGCCTTTAGGCTTTTTTCAGCGACAACGTTAATTGAATTAGCTATATTTTATTAAAAGTTGGATAAATGTCGCACCTGTGAATTTAGCCATGAAAGACTGCAAGTACAGCTTAGCCAAGTCCACTCCGCACTTCACGTTGTAATCATAACGTTGAATTTTCTTCTTGTGTGTTGCTTCATTGTTGTTGATGCTGCCATAATTCAAACTGCTGCACTTCCCATCTTTGGTGAGCTGTCCAGGGTAAGTCTGCTTGTCAATGTTGTGGTTGGTTATTAGAACAGTGTAATGCCTGGGCATCTCTTGTTTATCGACATCTCGCAAAGTTGGTAGAAGGATCTTATTGAGGCAGATACCGGTCACTAGCCATCTTTTTTGATCATCCACCAGGTTAAAAGGCCCTGAAGAACCTACCATTTTATTTTAAAGGGGCATAGATTATTGCAAGGAAGGTTCATGTATGGATTGATTTTAATCATACCCCATACTTTGAGAGAGGGAAGTGAAAATCTGCCTTAACGTAAACAAATGGAAGATCGACTACGAGATTTTAAAAATCAAATTCTTTAAAAAATGAGCCTAATATGTGAGAGAGCATATCAAAATTTTTATGCAGGTTTGTGCTGCTTTGTAATGATACTGGACAGACACAATAAAAAACATTCGGAATTATAAAAGAGATGTGTCTTGGACAGACGCCTGTCCAGTCTTTATGCACTTATCAAAGTAAACACCCGGGGGGTGGGGTGGGGTGGGGGAGTGCGGGCAAAAGTCAGGCATTTGATCATTTTGTGGGTCCCGAGGGTCAGGCATTTGATCGGGCCAGCTTCCAAGCAAAACGTATAAACAGGTACATTTTCTCCTTGGGACGGGGTGTTTGTGTTCATTTGATCTGTATTTGTTTCCCGACCCTCGGGATTTTGACAAAAATTTGTTGATTGATTGATTGATTGATCGATCGATCGATCGATAGATCGATCGATCGATAGTTTATTAAGAACTTTTACATACAGTAGCAGCCTACAATAGCTGAATTGCGTAAAAATTACAATCTACAAAATGAAAACTATAATAAAGACTAAATTATAATTTATGAATTAATTAGCGCCATGATAAATAACATATATAAATATAAATAAACATAATTAAAATATGTAAAATGATACATAATATGGTAGACCTAAGTTACTAAAACCTATTTACATTCAGAGGCTATAAGACTATGAGACTATGTTATTAACTGCACCTATTCGCTTGACATGAAAGGGATGAAAGTGTTTATATAACGCTTAGTGCGTATGGCAGGACGATTGAACTGACGTTGATTCCTTAGATTATATCGAGCTCTGTGCTTAGCTGTTAAGAGGTGAAATAATTTGTGTTCTTCATTATTAACAATTGATTCGAATAGCTTCGTGCACTGTTCCATACGTCTATCCTTAAGAGAGCTAATACTAAATAACATTAAATTGTCTTCATAAGACAGGCCTGGAGATATGATTTGAGAGAGCGCGCTTTTGAACTCGTTATAAATCATCGCTCAGATAATCCGGAAGGGCATGGTGGTATAATGGTGCGCAGTACTCTAAATTGGCTTAATGCATGTATTTTAAAAACTAATAATGTCGCTAGCAGGAACTTTCGCTCGCTTAAGAAGAATGAGAAAGAATATATGTGCGTTTGTTGGCCTTTTTGATTACTTCAGTAACGTGACAGTTCCACTGAAGGGTGTTCGATATCGTAGCTCCTGAAATTTTGGCTTGATCAACTACATCCAGTTGCTCGGAATTGACAACAAGGGTATCAAATTGGTGTTTAGATCTTTTAAAGTCGATTGCTATTTCTTTGCATTTATCAGCATTCAACTGGAGTTTGTTAGCGCTTGACCATTGCTCTACTGCAGATACAGCATACTGGATTCTACTGCGGCAGTCCATTGAAACAACACACTTCCAAGTGTGAGCTTGAGGTAGTCGCAATTCATTGATCATTAGTAAAAATAGCAAGGGACCCAGTTTTGTGCCTGAGGAACGCCGAAAGGGACCAGCCCGCCCCTACTCGGAAAAACAGGTGTTCGAAAGCTTGACACGTTGCCGTCTGTTCAAGAGGAAATCGCATACCCAGCGAGCGACACCAGTAGGAGGGTCCTGAAGGGGGGGTCCTAATCCCATCTCCCAGCCCAAAATTTTGCAAAATCCCAGTCCCATTTATGCAAAATTCCAGTCCAAGTTATAGAGTTAGAGTTAGTAAAATCCCAATCCCAGTAATGGCTAAATCCCAGTCCCAGTGCATCAAATCCCATTTTCCCAGCCCAAAAAAGGCCAATCCCAGCTCCCATTTTACCCCTTCAGGACCCTCCAGTAGGAATGTGCAGCGAGAAGATCTTGTCAGCGAGAATTCGATGATCTATAAGATCGAAAGCCTTCTGTAATCCAGTTAAGTACAACTCTTACTACAGATCCAGACCCGTCTGTAGCCTAAGCCCAAGTATGAACCATAGAGATAAGAGCCTGCGAAGTAGACAATTTGGGGATTGCCTCAAATTGATTAGGATCGGTCTTTTCCAGGATAGCAGGGCCGACATACTCACTTACGATAAAGTCCTCGGCTCTAACTTAGACAACGAGGCAGTTAATGAGATGGGCCTAATGTGTTGGGTGACAATCGTTACAGGTTTCTCCTTAGGCAGCGGTGTTACATCAGCATACTTCCAGGAGGACGGGAGCCTTTGCTCAACAAAAGAGCAGTTCAGTATGGTGCATATAGGGCCAGCGAGAAAGTTGGGCATACTCTTTGAGAACCCAGTTGGGCACCCCATCTGGGCCAGAAGCTTTAGGGGGATTCAGCGATAACAATGCAGAACAGACCTCAGACTAAAGAGTCAGCATCAAAAGGAAGGAAGGCAATCGAGTGGAGTATATTCTTGCATGGGTTTGAGGAAGGTGATGTTGATCAAGTTCGCGATTTCCTGCTTGGACTTCCCTTTGAAACCATCCGCATGAAGTTGTGAACAAATTTCCTCACATCCCATCATTCTTGACCTCGCTCCACAACTGACTTGGTTTTGTGTTCTTCAAATTCGCGACCTTGGAAGAATAATATCTGCTGCGACACAGCTTTTGTTCACGATTCATGATATTGCGGAAAAGTCAGTAGCTCTTAATCAAATACTCACCCCTTGCCCGCAACCAGGAGCTGTGGAGAGGATGGGGGTGGGGGCTATAGCCCCCCTGTAAGATTTAAACGCATATTTTTGCTTATTGTTTTTTCGCCTTTTGATTTTGCACGCTTTTGAGTTTTTGAATATTATATTCCCCTCGGGATCTCTTACTATTTAAGCCTTTTCTCGCGCAGTTTCTTTGCCACTTCTACTCAGGACGCATCCCCACCCCCCCCAACCCCCGGGGGGGGGGGGACTCCTGAATCAGTGAGTGATTGTGGCAGATCTGCTTTTTTTTAAATCGTGGATTTAGAGTCAAAAAATCCATTATTAAATTTAGCTTTTGCGAAGTTTTTCCTTTGTTACATCATCAATATTCCTACCCTTTTTATACATTTTGAAAAAAAAAATTAAATGAGCAGAAAAGGTATCTTTTTGTTGGATAATAAGGTAGGAATTTAAGTGTTTTTTGTATTCAATAGATGTGATGAAATTTCCCACCTTTTTTGAAGTTTCAACCATTGAAGGAAATTCGAAAAGCAGATTAAAAGGTACCTTTTTTGGCCTTTTGCGAGTTGAACAACACAAGTATAAAAAGGTACCTTTTCGATTCTGTCTCACTAGTCACTTTATAAATGCAAAATGCAGGAGCCAAATGACGTCATCACAATTTATTTCTGACCAACCGTTTAATTCCCGGCGATTCAAAATTATCATTTCCCGCTAAAAAGTCACGTGACGTTTTTTTGATTCTGTCTCGTAAGAAGGAGCCAAATGAGATAATAATAAACTAGACGGAGATGAGCTGATAACAGTGTTAGCCAACCACACTTTCGTATTCTCTTGCTCTTATCTTAATAAAATTGAAATTGCTAGACAATTTTTAGACAGCTGCAGGAACTCAAATGAGATCATTGGAATTTTAATAATGAAAGTAATTTCTTCGTAGAATCCAAATATCTCTTAATCATTTCAAGGTTGGCTTCTAAAACTTTCATGCTAAAACTTCGAGATTCTTTCGCAAAACTGTAAACAGCAAATGGCCTTATTTAAGTTTGAATAAAGCGCCATCACATAAGCAGCAGTCAAGTGACTTTTTAACAGGAAATGATAATTTTGAATCGGCGGGAAATTAAACGGTTGGTCAGAAATAATTAGTGATGACGTCATTTGGCTCCTGCATTTTGCATTTATAAAGTGACTAGTGAGACAGAATCGAAAAGGGTACCTTTTTATACAGTTGTGTTGTTCAACTCGCAAAAGGCCAAAAAAGGTATCTTTTTATCTGCTTTTTAAATTTCCTTCAATGGTTGAAACTTCCAAAAAAGTGGGAAATTTCATCACATCTATTGAATACAAAAAACACTTAAATTCCTACCTTATTATCCAACAAAAAGATACCGTTTCTCCTCATTTAATTTTTTTTTCAAAATGTATAAAAAGGGTAGAAATATTGATGATGTAACAAAGGAAAAAATTCGCAAAAGCTGAATTTAATAGGATTTTTTGATTCTAAATTCACAATTTAACAAAAAAGCAGATTTGCCACAATCACTCACTGATTCTCCTGGTATATTATGGTAGGGATGCTCGTCGGAAATTATGTCTATAACTAATGTCTATAAATAATAATGGTCTGAAATAACCTAGCTTCGCAACAAAAATAGTAAGAGAGGTATGAGTTCGAAATGGGGCATGGAACACTTCTGTTTATAGAAATTTCAATGCGCCACTTCTCTCTTTTTTGGAAAGATCCTCTGCTTTTGTTGAGAAGTTAGTTTGTAAATATAAAGCAAAAAAATCTGCTGGGATTTCACAAACCTGGTGCACCAACTGAAGATGGAATGGTTTTTGGTGTAGCAGCTGGGAGAGTCAGGGATGAAGGAAGAAAAACTTTACGTGATGATGCCCCAGTTCCTGCCATGTGTGCCAATCATGTGTCAGCCAAACTCATTCCTAGGTTTGAAATTAAGATATGGCAGTCTGAGTATATAATGTCAGTAACATAATGCACCATGCAGTCAATTGAAGTTTTGGTCTAGATTTGGTAAAAATCGGCAAAAAATGAAATTACATGATGTTATCGTTTTGTTACTATTATAGTAGTGCCGATTGCAATCAAAACTACCTGAAAATAAAGTTAAACCCTTGTCTAGGAAGTAGGCAAAATTACTTGGCAATTGGAGTTAGGACAAAGAAGTAATGGCTGTTTAAAGTTGAGCGGTCAAGGCGCTCAGAAATTGAGTTGAGCCACCTTAAGATTCTTCCTTTTATTCATAAGGCATTTAATGATATTGCTCCAGTTTATATTCATGACTTAATTTCACATTATGTACCCAATCATTCTTTGCGTTCATCTTCTAAGAAGCTCTTGAATGTACCTAAGTTTAATTTAAAAACATATGGTGCTAGGGCATTTTCAGTAAGTGGGTCAATACTGTGGAATGCTCTTCCCTTTAAGGACAGTGCCTACTAATGTTGGTGCGCACGCCTACTGCGCGTCCAGATCGAGAGATTCCCTGCAGAATTTCAAAAGTACGTACGTAAAGTAAACACAGAAAACAAGTGTTTAGGCCATGAAAATGAAAGAAAACATTTTACGTTTGATTATCCAAGACAGAACAAGAGCTAATCTTCTTTTAGTCTACTGTTTTTCGAGAAAAGATCGTAAGTTTTACCTTGTAATAATTTTTTTTTTTGGTGGGGGGGAGAAAGCAGACTGTTTCGAGCAATTTCTTGAGTACGTAGATAGAAGACTTGAAAGTTGAATTAAGATAAAGAAAAATGCACATTAAATCGAATATTCACTATTTATTTAGTAATATCTACTAGTTTAATTCGACAAAATGAGCTTTTAGAACTGTTTACTACTGTTCTTGAAGAACTATGCCGTACTATGATTCTTCAATCTAAAGTGTAAAATACGGCTTGCAAATGCCAATTCGTGATTAAAAAACCCTTGCTATAACATCCTTTAATTTTCAATTAGCTTCTTATGTTGGTAAAACGTATTGCCAAAGCTTTAACTAATATTTCAAAAACTTTTCTATGTTGTTCGTGTTTTCAAGTTGACAATCAACTCTGAAAACTTTTCAAATACAAGTGAAAAAAATTCATTTTACCTACGAAATGTTTAAAAAGTTCCTTTCTTCTTTACCCTAGATAGTTAACACAGTATTTTCTCCAAATTCATTCAGTTTTTTTGACACTTTGAAGCTGAAAATAACGATTTTTCTCTGTGTTTTCTTCTTGTCTGTGAAGCTACTTGCAGAGTGCAAACGCGTCAAAAATAGCACTCATCACTCCGTTTTGTAACGCCGTGTCACGTTTGTCACGCATTTGCATGGGATTTCTCCTCTATATAAACTTCAAAAATTTGTATCTTTTTAAAACGTCTGGATACCCCATTTTTTCTTTAAATGCATATCGTAAAAGGAATACTAAACTAACTTTAGATCACAAAATTTTTAAAATAAAATTGGTTTTAAATAGTCATTTAAGCAAAAACCTCAGTATACTTGAGCAACACATATTAATCTTCAAGAACCAAAATTTAATGAAAAAAAATAGTTTCCATGATAAATACAGGATTTTTGATATTTTTCAAAAAGTAAACAAGGGGTTTTAATTTGAAGTTGAACCAGTTAATATTAAAATATCCCATAACAGTATAGAATAAGAATTTTTTTCTTTTCGTACTTTTCTTTGAACAAAATGCGTACGTCATTAGGTGTTTAACATTGATTATTTCGCTTACATGCACGGTGACCCCCCAACTTTTTAAACAGATTTCAATTATTTTTAGTAGTTTTTAGGATATTACATATACATTTTAATTTTAGTTGATATTAATTTATTTTATAATTATTTTAACATAATATACATTAATTTAACATAATATACATTAATTTAACATAATATTTTTTCTATTATAAAGCGCTTTACACATATCAATGTAAAAGTGCTATATAAATAATATTATTATTTATTATTATTATTCACTACCTTTTGAATTCCCATCAAAAGAATGGGGGTAATTAATAGCATCCAAACAAACTGTTTGTTCAGCAAGCAGGCTACACATAGACAACTTTCTACTTTTTCTGCAGGCTACTACGAATTCTCGCATAAGTTCTATTCTCGGGATCAATGGCCATATAGGCCAAAATATCATTGCTTTGAAGCAATTTAGGCTTGTTTACACTTTTTTCCTTAACAATGCTTGAATTGATACATTATTACCTGTACAATCTAAACAATTGACAACTCTTAAAACTCCAGTGTATGTGGGCCTAGCCTCACTTCTGAAATTGGGAAGCAAAAGTAGAAATTAGCATAACAAAACAAGCAACTTCTGGATTTGAGGCTAAGCCTACTTACACTGGAGTTTGAAGAGTCATCAATAAACATTTTTCACTTTGTATGCAAATTGCCCATTTCAGACCATGTGGCATTCTCTTGGGAATCGTTCTTTTATTATGAAAACGTTAATCTATCAACATTAGAAAGAAGTAATTCCCAAGAGTGACATCACGTGGTCTGAAATGGGCAATTTGCATAAAAAATGAAAAAGGTCTATTTGAAGCCATGGCTTGTTTCACCAAAGGTAGCCCAATCATTGAGCCCAGTATTTATATCCAGCCACAGATGGAAAAACACGATGTATAATAAAAAAAAGTGTGATGAGAAACACCATAAACGGAAAGATTATTAAGGGAAAGAAAGGAAAAAAGGTAGCCTGCGTAGCGGCCATTTATCATTACTGGGCTACCTATAGTAAAACAAGATGGCTTCCATCCTAGTAAGATTGTTGAACTTTTAAGGAAATAAATTGAAGATTATAAGCATATTACGATGTTTTGATAGACAAGGAAATTCAATGGAACGCTATCCCCTTAAGTATGCCTATTATCTTGTATGGTTCTTATCTGGTTCATCCTTGTCTCGTTGTCTAACAGATCATTTTCGTTTCACGGCGTTTCGTTTCTCTCTTTTCCCGAACAATAAAGCTTGTTTGTCATTATTAGAATAACATGTTGTTCCCAAACCTGTACTCTTGATCCGGCTTTTCTCGCTTGCTTCAGGCATGTGCTACGCTGCAATTCTTCTTAACAGAAAAAAACATGAACACACTCACACCGCACAAGCTAATGGTGACACATCATTCCGGAACTAAATTACCGCGCTAGGAACTGGAAGCTACTACAGGCCTCTACGTCATGTATGGAAGATCCATGGCAAATATGTAAATGGAAATCTATTGGTATCCCTGAAATGAAGTACCTCCATCACTTTGTGCAGTGGCAACGAGAGGATAGGAGGATGTAACTTACTTTCTTAAGAGTTTCATTTTTTTTATCTGCAAATAAGCAAAGATACACTTCAAGGAACCAAAAATGAGAACGATAAATTAATTACTTATAACGGTTGTTAGATTAGTCATATACAAGATGGCGTTTCGTTATCAGACGCTGCCTCTTTCAGAGGTCGGAAAGAACGTGGCAAGCGCAATGGCTGGAGGTATCGATTTCGATAGCTTCAGTTTAAAAGATCACATTTTATCCACGTATGGCTCAATCGAATGCCTGAAAAAAAAGGCCAAACATGGTCAGAACTGGAAGGCACAGGCTGATCTGGCTATGATTTACCAAGACGGTTTACCAGAACTTAACATTCAAAAAGATTTAGACAGTGCAATTGGTTGGTATGAGTCGTCAATACAAAATGGCAATTATTGCCCTTCAGACGTATTGAATCTTGGTACTCTTCATGATGTAAAAGGAACAGTTGTTCATCAACGTAGGGCACATGAACTCTATTTGCAAGCTGCACGACTAGGATTCAGCCAAGCTGAACTAAATTTGGCAGAATCTTATAGATGTGGGGTAGAAGGGGTGGTTAATGAAGACATGGAAGAAGCTTTCAAATGGTACAGACGAGCAGCTGGAGAAGAACTAAGCAATGAAGATGAAGACAGCAGTTCTCCGATAGCTGGTATGAAGGGATCATTGAAAAAATTAAATATTGATTCAAAGCTTCAGGCATTGAAAAAACTTCATGAATATTACATGGCTGGTGAATGTCCTGAAGGAAAACCTCAGCCAATAAAAGCTTTGTTCTATCTAAAGAAAGCTGCAGAACTTGGAGACCCTGAAGCTCAGAAAGATCTTGGTCTTGCTTATCTGACTGGTGAGTCTGGACATCCAAAGGACTTGGACCAAGCAAAGAGATGGTTGGGGAAAGCAGCGAAAAAGGGTGAACAAGAAGCCAAAGAGGTCTGTGTACAACAAATTGAAAAACGTTGTCAGATTCAAAAGGTTAAATCATTGAAGGTTTAAGGCTCAGAGGGGGGCAGATTCTGGATAAGCAATTAACAAGGCTCATCAGTGATGCACACTGTGTGGGAACCATTTCTTTAATGGACCTAATGGGAAATTGCACATGGCTAATTTGCATAAATCAAATAAATTTTGCATAGTTTCAGAGCATGATGACAAATTGTGGCAGAGTTAGGCCCAGGTCAAACATCAAACTTTACATGGATGGACGGACGTAATTTTATTGGAACCTTATAACATAAGTTACATCGGCGATTATCCAATAAATATAAGATAAATTATATAGTTAATTATTATATATAATATATATCCACACATTTGATTTTAT
>JAAAQI020030455.1:0-18914 GCA_011800005.2 Stichodactyla mertensii | reverse complement strand
AAAATACATGGACGCTTGGAGATATGGAATTTATCTTCTCGTGTTCAAATTTGATATCTCACTCGTTCGCTGCGTTCACTCGTGAGATATCAAATTGAACACCCGAAGATAAATTCCATATCTCTGCGCGCCCATGTATTATTCTCTATTTAATATATTTATTATTCCACTCAATCTCGTCGTACATGGCTAATAGCTCATGTACGACTCGATTTCGAGGAATAATTGTTAAACATACACATACACATGTCTGTCGTACAATAAACAATTTATTTCACAAAAAGTTGTGTATCACGGGTGGATTTTACTTGTCTGTTGATAGATTACTCTGTTGTGGTTTGACTCACCCTACGTCGGGTTCGCCACATTCGGAGCGACTCGGAAAAATTATTCACCTGTATTACATACCTTTTCGTAAAGTAACCCCTATTCGCTCACATAACTTTACTTCCTATGGAAGTTAAGAGGTGGTGTTGAATTTCACGTGCCGAATCTAATGATTTGCAACTGATGTGTATACGGGCGACCAATGTTGTAGGCGAGTTCATATAGACTTATTGGAAGCAATTCGTGTTGTAAGCTTGGCGCTAGCAGATCCCATGGACAGTTTTCGGCAAACATTTTACCTCGTCAACCGGCCTTAAGAAGAACGGAAAACTTGATAGCTATTTATGGCAGACAGAAATACAATGCAGTCGAACTGAATAAGCGTGCCAAATAATCATTATCACACATAACTTTTCAGTATTATTATCTGCGATACGTTTCGTAGATTGGTCCACAGATAATGTGCGTTTTCTTATTTCTATTTATTAATTTTTGTAGCTGGGCCATTTGAAGAGTAAAAAGAACTACTAACTAGGGACAAAACTGAACAAAGTTACCTTTGTATCTAATCTTGATGTTGATTGTGCAGAGATTGAGTTCCAACTGTTCTACAAATAACAATGTAACAATGACAAATTGTTATAACCTAACAAAGTGATTGTTACTAGTTAATAACATGCCCCCCCCCCCCCAAAAAAAACAAAAAAACAAAAAAACAGTTACCATAATTAAATGTAAGGCCGACACTATGGAAAACAATCAAAAGAAACTATAAGAAGGCCGACAATTTCGAACGTCATCGTTTGCGTTCATCAGGTTCAAATGATCTAATTATGTGATTAGGGAATGAATAACACCATTATACTCGCAAACTTACGGCACTAAGCGGCAACATTTTTTCTTTGTTAGAAGGAATTTAACTTTCAATTTCACTTTTTTTTTTAATGAAAAATTAAGAGTATTTTTTTGAAAACGTGCAACCAAAAATACACGTATTATTTTTGTGATCAGTTTCAAATTTACAACTTACAATTTACGTATTTTGCAGTGTTGTGATTGGTTGTTTATATGTTGTTTCTGCTATTTGATTGATTACCATTTTTTGTAATTTATCTTGAAATAAAAGCGTGTTACAACAGTATAACAACATTTTGAAGAAAGATTTTACAGAAGGTATTAGAAATCTAATGAAATTTCTTTTGAATAGGTAACACATGATTTTATGACTCACAGTAAATACATAGTAGAAGAATTTCCAAATAATTCTTAATTACCAAATCTAATGACTTTATATTCTGCCTTCTATTAATGGTCTGCATTCTACATCTAAAACCAAGTGGTCAATGTGTGGTGCATAAGACTTGATGTGCTCAATGTGGTGCACATTGACTTCCCAAGCTGAGGTCCTTGATGGGTTCTTCTGGAGCAGTAGTTCTGTGATCTTCTCGGCTACATACATGCTCCATTCTTTCCATTCTGGTTTCAACTTCTGGTTACAAGATGGCAAGTTCATGTCATGATTTGATCTGCAGTTCTTTGTGTCTTCCTTTAAATGGTAATAACTATAATGAGTTTTCTGATATAAATGATTGGTATATTTATTTGCCTAACTTGACAATGTATTTCTACATTGGATTTTCTATAAAAAATTAAAATTATAGGAAAATTATATAGGAAAACTAAATCACACGTTTTAAAAAATGTTCTACTAGTTTTTTTTTACATGATTTCTCAGTTTTTTTGTATTAGATAACACACTCTCTTGGTCTAAGAGTAAAGGAGAAAAATGATTTGAAATATGATTTGCTTGAATTTTATTTTTTACTTTCACTTTTATCTGTAATGTACTCCCTAAGGTAGAAAGTCTGTAAAGATGTTTGCTATCTAGTTAAGCAAGGTGAATGCCAATCTATTTTCAACTTACTACAAGTTGTTCTGCTGTTGAAGTTTTCTTGTTAGATGTCACATTACCATGTACATGAAGCCATCCACCATAACCCGAATGCAAAGCTGCACAAGCAACTGGCCACCCTGACTCACTTGATGGTATCAACCCCAAGTTAACATGATCTGCTATCCCTTGATGTGGGAACTATATATATTAGAGAATAACAGTGCCAGATAGATGCAACATTTTCACTCGTATAACATACATATTATAATTAAATTGATCAACTGCTTTTTTATACACTGTTTATTTTTGTGATTCTCATTATTATGTGAACTCAGACATTTCAGCAGCTGGTTGTGAAATTGGTTTTTCTCTGCCGTCAATAAAAAATAATCAGTTGGTAGCTTTTATATTTTTGACTGGTGGCAGTGAAAAACCAAATTCCAATGAGCAGCTCGCAACTACAAGTTCGCAGAATATTAAGAATTACAGTAATATTATCAATGAATCCTATTGCTTTCAAACAGCTAATAATGTATTGATATATTTATATTAAATAACAGAAGTTACCCTTTCATAAAGTATAACATATGCATGCAATACTTGAAGCAGACACATGCCAACATACAGTAAATGCAACCATGTAACCATTAAAATTCATGTATGCTTTGCATGTGGTGGGCAGGCAATCCAGGGGCAATAGACATAGGATCTTGCTCCTTGGTTCAGGCATTTGACAAGCAAACACTCCCCCAGAGGGGAATTTGACACTTGACAGAATGAGAGAGACTGGAAGGGAGGGGAGATTTGACATTTTGTAGAGTCCTGGGGGTAGGGTAATTGAGTTTTCCATCTCCAGAGATGTCAATTCCCCCTGGGTCTGCCCCTCCCCTGCCCCTCCCCCCCCCCACTGGGGTTAAACATTGATAGCTGCATCAACCTACCATTCTGTTGTCCCCTTCAACTACTATACATCTTTTTTCCACTCCATTGAGCACTAGATTTTTCCTAAGGGCAACCACAGCATCTGGATTCCACTCACAGGCATACACAGTAGCAGCACCAGCATGAACCAGATAAGGAAGAACAAAATAACCAATCCCTGCATATAAATCAACAACAGTCTGCCCACGGCAATCAAACTTGCCTATTCTTATCTTCTCTGTAATGTTCCCAGATGAAAACATACACTTGGTAACATCATAGGTGTATGTAATGCCATTATCTACGTGTGATACCCACCCATCTGTACCAGAAAGAATACACACACTTGGACTCCTGTAGTCATTAGCTCTTATAACTGACTTCTTAGCAAGTCGTTTAGCAGCCAGTGCTTGAGCAGTGACTGTCCAGAGTTCACTGCCAAGCTGTTCCCATTCCTTAGACCTGAAACACTGTCCAGGAAGAAGTACCAGATCACCATGTTTTTCCCAGTGGCCAGGAAGATCTTTCCAAAGATCATTACTAAAAACTAATCCTTTTTGGGTAAATAATTCTTGAATATATTTAAACAGCTTGTCCTTTGGTTTCATTTTATGAATTTTATCCGAGTGAAGACAGTGTAGTTCAATGGTTGCGTTCGAACTCTCGATAATAGATCTAAATCCTTCATCTTTGGTTAAGATATCATTAAGTTCTTCGTACTTAACAGGTACTGCTAGCTTGGTTTTATCTTCTTTCGAAGGGACAATTTTTCTCTCATGATCGTACAACGATAACCTCTCTAAGGCCACCCTACAAAATTACATAAATCAAATAAGTTGGAATTTCAATATTCACAGCAGCGAAACCTGTAATCACACATACTTAAGTCTTTTTGTATGATTTGAAGGAGAAATAAGCCACCATGATTCACAGTCATCATCTAAGTGATTCATGGTTAAACCAATATTCTCTTTTTTTTGTCAAAAAGAAGAGCTTCTTCAATCAACTCCCTTCGTCCGCCATTTTGTTACCACATTCTAGTACCCAGACCCTACTCACTAGCGAAATCGTTTGGCATAAATAGAAAAACGCATCACATGGCTTTCTGGCTTTCTTGCTAAATACAAAATCCATTGATAAGCAATATTATCTACAGATACAAAAGTCTAGTTCTTTTCGATCTTTTTTATCATTTTATCTTAATATCACAGCTAGTTTCTAACCCGCTGCATGCGCTCCTTGTTTCACTTCATGATTTTCAAGGAAAACAGTACCCGATTCCCTAAATGACCTGCTCACAGTCTTGATGGAATCAGTGAGCAAGCTGTGTCATTGTAGAGATTTATTCGCCAGGTTTTGCGATTTTTCCAATCTTAAAGAAAAGAACTTGGGAACGAGGTTAAAAACTTTAATACAAAACCGCAATTGACATAAGGAGCACCGTGGAGCGGTGATTCTGAGCAGCAGGTGCGCTGCGTGTTCGCTTGTAATGATCATTAAAAAGAAAGTTTTGACAGTCGAAATGATGACCATGTACAAAATTTAATTTACTTCAAGGAAAAGCTTCAATTAAAATCAACCAAGTAATTTTATTTGCAAATATTAAATGAATATACATACATCAGATTTCGTGCGACTGTGAAAAGGTCGCGGCACGGACACGGCGCGGACACGGTCAAGGCGCGGCAAGGAACTTTGGAGTTCTAGAAAACATCACGGTCGCGGCAAGGCACGCTTACGGCAAGGACCGTGCCGCGACTTTTTCACAGTCATTCGAAATCTGCTCTAATATTCGACGTGCCTTGCCGCGCCTTGACCGTGTCGCGACCGTGTTTGTTCGTGCCACCACCTTTTTACAGTCACACGAAATCTGTTTTATTAGTTAAAGTTGCTATTTGCGGGCAAAGCGGCAATCTTTATTCACGACGACGAGAATCATTTGTTAGGGATAGGTCATTAAATTAGAGGCCGGTGCAAATGTGTTGGGAGATAATATTCCATGCAACTTCAAAGAGGAGGGTCACAAGCATCTGTTCAGGCCTTGGAAGGTGGAACCGGGATTCATTTAGGGCATACACATCATATCTAAAGGCCTCCAGATACTACATATTTAGAATATTTTTAACAGCTATCCTGAGTTCCTTCATACACCACAGATACAGTAAAGGATTACAAGTACTATTCAGGGATAATATCAGTTCCCCTATTCGAGTGAGCTGTTCAGTCCAGTCCTTATGGACGAATCTTTCCAGCCCTAATGCTACTGTTATCGGCAGATAGAAAACCAGTGTCATAGCTAGAATAAGTAACATTGTATGAAAACTCTTCTTGTATCTCGCTGAAGAGAATTGAGTTTTCGAGGTAGAGTTTCCCTCGCTAGGGTTGGTCGGGACTACTGCTATCGAGGTCATTTTTTTCAAGTTGTAGTACGCCATTCCGTACGATGTTAGAATGATAAAGACAAGTATCACCATAGCGACAGCGACAGTATATTTTGACATCAATGTTATCACATATGATATACCAACGAGGAGAGCTCCACCAAGCCAGCCGACTGACAAGGCCATAATACAGCGTCTTGTAGTGAACACAACTCGGTATGAAATCTTGAGTTTAACCGCCAAAAAGCAATCAATACTGATAAGAGTAAGTGTGTACAAACACACTCCCGCAAGCCAGTGTCCAAGTGCTCGGGCGATGGTCCAAATTTGACAGAAGTCTTGGTTGTGATTTAGCATTAGTACGTTCGACGCTACTAGAATAGGCATTACGGTCATTCCATATAGAAAGTCTGTTAAAGCGAGACTAGCGAGGAGGGCCTGCTTTGGGTTGTATAAAGAAGGAGTCTTCCATATTGCTAACAGAACAACTAAGTTCAACAGAATTGTCGGTAGAGCTGCAATCGAATAGCTCCAAGCCAAGAACGTTTGCAACGCGGGAACTTGGTGAATTGTCAATGGTGAGGATTTGGTATAACACGTTACTTCCATTACCTTGCTTTGCAGTCTTCACTTAACTTACTTTGAACCTAGCAACAACGTACGTACAAACATGTAATAAGGTCGGCGGTTTCGTGATATCGTGTGGCAAGCTAGCACGTCGCATCTTTTAAAGAGTGGTGAAAATCCTGTTGCTTAAAAAAATTGTCATGCTTTGTCATAGCTAGCATACGTGACATGAAAACAAGTGGAAAGTTCAGTGAATATATAAGACAGTTTTGAAACAATTCCACTATATACATTGTATTTCTTTTGTTGTGATTATCTTCTAGTGACCTACTGAGGAGATCTTTTGTAGCGGCTGATTATAATAATTTTCATGTCACCTGCATTAGAATTTAGAAACAGTCGATAAATCTGGCTTCCAACTTAAAGACAGTGGATATATAATGTGAAGGGCAAGACACGGACTAAAATTCTTAGCAGCAAGTTACTATCTTACTGTCCCGACTTCACTGAGTTTCCATATGGACCAATAACTAAATCTCTCTCTGCATATCTGCTATGTATCAATGCCTTAATGTTCAAATATTTGTTTTTCTTTTTCATTTAAACAGAATGAATAAATGCCAAATCAAGCCAGGGTATATTGAAAGTCGAAATTGATTTTTTAAGGACCCGCCCACTAAAGATGAACTAAAGGTGATACTAGCACGTACACATCGATGGTCGTTTCGATACACATTGTGTAGTCATTTGATGCGCATGTCAGTCTCGTTACACTAAATCAGTGAATGCTACTTTTTTTTCTTACCTTTTTTTTGGATTTATCAAAATTTCAATAGCGAAAAAAATTGGCTACTAGTCGTTTTCTTAATCCTGTTGACATCCTATACTATCGTTAGTTCGGAGATGGATTGAGTTGGTGTAAGAACCTTTTGACGGTACCTGACCGCTAAACCTCAGTGTTATCAACCATTTCAACGCTTGTTCTGGTGTGTTCGCTATGTACCAAGCTAGTTATCAATGTGTTTCGAAATCTATATGTATAGTAGGTCATAAATTAATGAAACAAACAGCCGACCGTGAATCATCTATATATCCTTCGTTTACAACGATGCTTGACCAAGGACAACTCAATTACTCTCAAAGATGAAATTAAATTCGTAATAACTCAAGAGGCAGAAAGTGCTCACAGGAAAGATTACGGTCAAACGCACCTGCCCCACAGTCATCTCATACTATTGATTTTCTACTTGATTTGAATCTTAGATGTTATTTCTTGCTGTATACAATGAGAATTCTGTTTCTCAGTTTATGTGATTTGCTCATGATTGGAAACTGAAATATCTAGTATTGAACTCACCAGATGTCTGAAGGGGGTGAATTCATCGTTAATGAAAATGGCAAGACAGAAAATTAATTAAAGGATATTCAGTGGCCTCACACTGACAGAATTTATTCCATTCGAGTGTCCGTTGAGAGCAAACTCCTTTGAAAAAATTGATAATTTAGATGAGAAATGAGTTTTATCTTTTTTATCCTATTCCATTCCATTCTTTTTTCTATTCTCAGACTATTCTATTTACCTCTATTCCACTCCACTTC
The DNA here is from genome assembly GCA_011800005.2 of Stichodactyla mertensii. Classification (NCBI taxonomy): domain Eukaryota; kingdom Metazoa; phylum Cnidaria; class Anthozoa; order Actiniaria; family Stichodactylidae; genus Stichodactyla; species Stichodactyla mertensii. The sequence goes on along the minus strand of JAAAQI020030455.1, from coordinate 11,225 downwards.
CACTTCAATCCATTTCATTTGATTCTATTTTACCCATTCCCTCCATTCTAATTTCATTCTATTCAATCCTCAGTATTTCAGGCATCATGAAAGCTATCAAAACTAATGAACCGGGTTCAAGTCGAAGTATCATCTTATTATGGCTTAGTTTCAAGATATTAAGTAAACTAAAACCCGCTTCATAAATCAAAACTGCCCAACATCTGATACCAGATATGTACAGCTACTTCAAAAAGGTTGAAGGGGCGAATGGCGAATGGCAATCCAGGTGATTAGCGATTGCAAGATCAAAAGGAACAGTGGAGCAATAAGAATTTCTTCATATTCATTTCTTAAATACTAAAACAATGCCTGCTGAGGATCTTTGCTGAATGGTGCAGGCATTGTTTAGGTACACCGAGAAGTGGGTTGAAAACACGAGGCACAATTAAGTTTTTTAACTGACTTCAAGGTGTTTGGATAGAGTATGAAACACTTTCAAGTGTTTGATCTAGCTTCTCAAACCATGAATAATTCTAGGAAAATCAAAGCGAAAGTCTTCTCATTTCAGATCACCTTTCATTCCGTTGGGTTTTATTTCTTTGTTTCTTGGTAACACTTGAGAAGATACACTAATATGGATGAGCCTCAAACAAAGAGTGGTATTCTCAAGGGATTGACATGTGCTCTGAATTGGGAAAACATTAATTACTCTTAAAGTAAATAAGTCTATCACTTGAGATGGGAAAAAAATAAATAAATAAAAATACAGAATATGTAAATACAGCTAGAACATTTGGTAAGAAGAAATTTATAAACAGGTTATGATTTAATCAGTTATACAGTTGAATTCTGATAAGAATTGTTATCGCGCGCTGTGATTGGTTCAACGGAGTCTTTAATTCCGTACCGTGACCGCGCCTATTCACAGTTATCAAGCTAGTAGAAACCACTCTTCACAACATGGGCGTTCAGTGGTGTGGTCGTCGTTTTTAAGAAATAAAATATTATCATTATCATTATCACCATCATTAAGAGGTGTGCTTAAGCTACTTGAAAGATAACCTCCTCATCACAAGATTAATTCCATAAACTTGTCAAATCATCACATGAAGTAAAGAAAATCATATTCTAGAAATTTCCTCTTAATCGACTTAAAGAATATTAAAAATCGCATGGTCAGACATCAATCATCCTAGTATTCATTCTATTGAAACCTCGCCACTCAGCTGGCATACATTAACACAAGAAATTGAAAACAACGTCTTGCAAACGCTATAAAGAGATCAAAGTCCCTTTACACCAATCTAGTAATCATATCAGTCAGTAACTGTTGTATCCGTTAGACTGATATTGAACCTTCCCTGAAGTTTGATTTGCCAATGAGAGCATTAACTAGCACTGCTTTTCCTTTCTTGGTTAACTCCTGGGCCTTTTCTAGTGTCGCTTCTATCTCTTCATCTGTAGATTGGCCAAGTTTTATTCCAGCACCTCCATAACCCTCTGCGACTTTATGATAATCGGTAAACTATGACAAGAATGAACAGAAACAAGAACAGGTGATTGTTCATTCATGCAATCATTCATTATTCATTCATCCACTGATTCATTCATTCATTCATTCATTCGTTCGTTCGTTCGTTCGTTCATTCATTCATTCGACCGTGCAACTATGATGCATGTATATTACCTCCAAATCACATGCCACACTTGAACCAAACATAGGCACCTGTTCCCTAGCGATCTGAGACCAACACGCATCGTTACCAACCAAAGCAATTACCGGAGTCTGAATATTCACAAAAAGAAAAATAAGAATCCAAAAAGAGTAATGCGAAGCAATTGTTTTCGTATTTACCTTGTGTCTTGTGAAGGTATCGAATTCTGCTACACTGTAACCAAGGGAACCATCACCATATATAATCCATACGTCAGCATCAGGGCGGCAAAGTTTGGCACCCAGGGCAAAACCACCCCCCACCCCTAAAGTTCCAAATGCGCCAGGATCCAGCCATGTTAAGGGTGCTCTTGGCCTAAACCAGTGGAAGAAAAGAAATGTTTAGTTTTCTTTATACTGTTAGGGAGTTTTTAAGCCTGGGTGGAACAGATCCTTGGGAGCAATTTTCAAGATAGTTCGACCTGGAGGGCAAAACAATGAAATACTTTTACATAAAAACAGTCTTTTCTTCTCAGGAGAGTAAAATATGTTTGTTTTGCCCTCCAAATTGAACTGATGTGTCACCAAAAGATGTACAAAGTTTAGTATTTTGTACATCAAAGTAGGCGAACATATTGAAGGTTGCAATAGCCACACATATGGGATTCACGCTGAAAAAATTTTGGAGGCTAGGAAAGACAAAGTGTTTGACGATGGAAAAATGAGAAAAGAACATAACAAACGAATTGAAGCCATGACGCTCGAGAACTCTCAGCAACACGGAACCGTAAATCTCGCTTTCGCAAGGCTGAGGGTTAAAATGTTCAAATGTTTAAGAAATTGACAGATGACGTATATGAATGAGAGTTGTCACCTCAGGATGTAAGCTGCCGTTCCAACAAAATCTCCACCATCAGCAACGATGACAGAATCTTTAGACATGATGTGCTCTAGACAGTGTAACAGCTTCAGTGGATTCAAGTGATTGACTGTTGGTTCTTCTGCTTTAAGACTAAAAGAAAAACAAGATCACAGGACATTGAAGAATGGCTTAATCAGTAACTGGAATAACACTGGAGAAAGAACGTCAAAAGATCGTTTTCTTAAGGTTGCGTGACGGGTCACAAAACTGAAAAACGCAAATGCATAATCGTGATCGTAAACGCTGCTATGATCCAGTGCAGTGCGCATTGTGATTGGATGGTAGCATGTAATGCACTCTGCCAATGATTGGTTCACATATCCGTACCATGACCGTGCAAAGTGCTGTGATTGTTCCCAGATACACGAAACCTACTCCAATGGAATACAAAAGTTGTCATACCCAAAGTTCTACTCGTGAAGTGAGCTCAATGTCAATCTCTCACATATAACTTTCTGTACCTATTTACTCTTTCTTTTTCCAAGTCTCTCTCTTTTAGTGTCTCTACCCAGTCCTTTGCGCACGAGTAGCCCCGGAGGTTTTCACACAGGGAAACCAAAAACGATGCTGGATCACCTGAAACGAAAAGAATAATGACGATGTTTGCAACCATTACAGGATCAAAAATATGACACATGATTACAAACCTTGTATTGCTACGGATGGCTTCCAAAACATGTCCGAGTTCTGTGGAAATATGAACATAAAATGTTTCATTGAGTTTGTACAGAAATTAGTCAAGCCGAGCTGTATGTGACCAAGATTTTTTATAAAATTCACGAACATTTTTTTCTGTCTTTCACTGTAATCTGTTCTTTGCTAGTACCGAGTCGTACAGACGTCACACGAACAAACTACAGTTTATGTAAGATAGCGAGAATCATTTCATGCAATCTAATTTTGTGGTATACATGTAGAATATTTCATTCTCCTCAAACCTTTCTTCATTCTAACCTTGTAAAGCTGAGAGTAGTTCCTATTGACAGCAATGATCTTGGATTTCTTGTTAAGGACTCGTCCATAGGAAAGCCTGAAGTCGCACACGGTACCTGATAAAGAAGGGCGTTAGCTTACGATTCCATAATCTGATTTCTATCTTTAAAAAATCTTTAGAAAATATTACTTACAACCCATCATTCTCTGTGAGGGGTTCTTTTCAATATTTACAACGCACACCATACTCAACTCGCATCTTTTTAAGGAGGCAGTAAAACCGAAGAAAAATGGTGCAACCTCCCCATCCCTCAAAATAAGGGTTGGGAGGGGGGGTGCACCATTCTTAAAGTGAAGGCATCATACACACCTGCAAGAATAACTAGATCAGCTTCTTTAAGTGCATCACGTCTTCGTTGCCTTATGTGGAGTGGGCTGTTTCTCCCTAACATTCCACGAGACATTCCACCGAGAAAACATGGAATACCAAGGGCCTGTGTGAAATAATACCACACAGTGAGATAATGAGCAAAAATGAATCTAATGTGACCATTTCTACAGATTGCACTACAACTTTCCAGTCTCCCAAGAAAAAGTTGAAAGAAGAAGAATTTTCTTTGCACAGCATATTTACTCAGTACTCAGTACTTGACCTATTACTGTATGTGCCCCTTTCACTTGCAAATACTTCAAATACTGGTGCAACCTCCCCTAAAAGTAACCATGGATCTTCTCCTGTCATTAATACTTTGATGTGACATGATGTTTCACAGTCATACAAACTCTATTCTACCTCTGACAAGCCCTTTTCTTACCTCTAGGGAGTCTTTTAGCTTGTCTGCTGGTGTTGGTGGCAGTGTTGCTTGGCTACCAAGAAGAATGACTGGCTTCTTTGACTTTGATACTAGTTTCACACACTCCATCACTTAAACACATATTGATCATTAATTCCTTTGCAGGCTAGTATTTGTATTAGTTATACTGTAAAATACACAACTGTCATTAAGACAACATGATAACAATAGACTGATGATCTATATATTGGCTCGTGTTATCTCTTGGGTTTAATAATGTAAGAACAAGAGCATTCAATATATTTCACTGACCTTGAGAATCTTGTGGAAGGGGAATATCAACAGGCAATGGTTTTACATCTTGTGGATCCCAAGCACCAGCAAACAAACAATGTAGATGGTTAGAAATATACCTGCAAAGCAGTGAGAATCAACAAGCATGATGATGTGGATGCAAGTAGCACAGATGCTGAAAAGCATGAAAGAAGCATCAGAGTTGCATGAAACTGTGCATGAACAAGCAAGCTACAAACACTATAGCACTACACAAGCTACAGCCCTACTGTGTCAGATACAGTAATATAAAATAAACAATGTACAGTGTATAAAATACTTTTTTATATAAAATAAATCAATAAGGCAGGCTGCACAACTCACCAGTTAACCAAGCATTGTGAAAATCCCCTTGGATTATCCTAGAAAAGAGTAAGAGAAAATTAAAAAACACTTGCTAAATACTAGGGTTTTGAATGGATCATGGTAGGCTATAATGACTATTGTGTTCTGTATGGAAGTGTCAGTAAATGGTTGGTAAGTGATTGGTAAGGTGTGACAATAACATATAAAAAGAAAAGCATTAAAAAAAACCCTATTCAGTACCTTCACACCAGATTCTTTTTTAACAAGTGAATAGGGATAAAGTGTGTCAATAGGAAACTCTACAAAAACAGGCCCTGAAATGATGAAAATGGATTGTCTAAATAAATAATATGACTGTACAATCGCAATGCTTTTGATAACCTTATGTACATTAAAAGACATGATGTAATAAATGACTGGTGGTCCTAATTTAATAGATATATTTAAAGCTGTTCTACATGTTTCACAATATATACCAGGTGTTCCAGACTGTGCTTCTTTAAGTGCTGTGCACAAAACTGGAACAATGTCTGCTACCCTGCAAGAATAAATTAGCATTTAAAACATAAATAATAAAATAAACAGACCATGCTAAGTACAAACATCTAAGACTCTCATATCTACCTTGTAACAGTTGCACAATATTTGCACAAAGGTTTGAATAGTGACATCTGGTCAATATCTTGTAAAGCACCTCTACCCTTTGAAAAGGAATATAAACAATTAATATAAGTCCAACTGGGTAGGGGTGGGGAGATCCCATATAGTACATAAGGGGGTGGCACTGCTCGTTACAGGTCAGTTTTTTTACAGAAATAAATTTACTTTCAAGAGTGTCGCTGCAGCTCCTCCAATCAACAACACTGGTGACTCTGCCATCTGAGCATTCTTGACAGCTGTTACTGTGTTTGTGAGACCTGCCACCAGATTACACGTAAAAATTAAACAACTAATAAGTACACAAATGTCTGCATAGCCCTGTGATTAATAGAATCAATTTGGGAAAGCTGTAGTGCCAGAGGTGGATCCAAGATGGTGAAAGGGGTGACTAGTCATGAACATGAAAGACATGACAGATTCAGAGTCAGATGTTGGAGATCGATTTTCTTCAAATTTTTCCCAGTCTCTCACCCAGAATAACCAGCACTACAACTTTGCCAAATTTATTTATACATACAAGTATGCATATGTCATGCTATTTTCCCCTACCTGGGCCAGCAGTCACGGCAGCAACTCCTACTACTCCAGAGAGCCTGGCAACTGCATCTGCTGCAAATACTGCTGTCACCTGGGTAAAAATGAAAAATGAATGATAAAAATATATGCAACATACATGTATTTTCTTAAATATACATAGACTAGAACCAGAGTTTATCTCACCTGTGTAGTCAGGATATTTGTATAACACATAATGTATGGGTCTGAGACAATTTATACAAACAGACAAATTTTTATTAAATTATCCAGCCACATTGTGTACTTCTGGTGGGTTATAACACAATCTTATAATCCCACTTTATGGTTAAAGCTATGATTAAATACCTATAAAATGTACATGTAAAGGTGCTATGCATACCTCATGTCTGGTATCTACTACTCTTATCCCACAGTTTTCGCTTGCAACAAGAATTGGAGAAATATGACCTCCTACTAAGGTAAATACATATTTAATACCATGAGCCTGCAAAGCAAAAAAGTCAAATTTATGCTGTTAATTGTTTTATACTTTTTCAAGTTTTGCAGCTATATATGTCAGTTGTATAATACAGAACCTACCTTCAGTACATCAGCAACTATCTCACCCCCATGTCGTGTAGAATGTTCATCTAGCTGAAAATCAAAGTAAACTTAATTGAATAATATATAGTACATACATCTATAGAAATGTGTGAGATCATGCCTGCTTTAATTTCTTTACAACTCAGAGCTAAGTGTGTTTGCCTATATATCAGTTAAACCCTATTTCCTGTTTACATTCTTTATCCAGATAGATTCTTCATGTTGTTCCCAAATTTTGATTACAGATATGAGAGGTTTGGTCTACAATCATAGGTTTAAGGCTAGATTTCCTAAACAATACATCAATCTATAGGTGGTTTGTTATAATTCCCTAGAGAATAAAATATCAAGGTGGCTAGCTGCTAACATGGTCACTGTGATGCCACATGAAAACCAGCAATGCAAAGTTAGCAACTTTATGCACCTATTAATGTTTATATAGTCACAGGGATGGGGTGCGGGAGGATGGGGGGGGGGGGGGTAGTAGGACAGCCACAGGTGGAGTTGACATGATTGGAGATGGCAGAGTCAATTACCCTACCCCCAGGACTCTAACAAATGTCAAATTTTCCCTCCCTTCCAGTCTCTCTTATTTTACCCTTTCAATACTAAGCGAGTTACAACTACATGTCTATTGTACCTTCCCAAAGTTTGTTACACCCAATTTTTTGTTTAAAATATATGGCTTGTGATCATTCATAACAAGAATTCATATTCAGGCAATTGCCTACGAATAGGTTGATTACTATAAACTATGAAAACGTTATAAAGCAATAGAAGACAGTCCAAACAGTAAGCTTACTTGACCAATATATACATGCATGCAAACATCACATGACAGTATTAATGTGAAAAGTTGAACGAAAATACCCGATTTACCTTGTACAGAAACTTGTAGTGAATCCGTAGCTTATAACAAACATAAGCAATCGTCGATAGTACAAAGAAAAGTACTGCTAAACCAGCCAGCAATCCTGTCTCTACAACTGCTAGTTCCTCCATGACTGATCCTCCTCCAAGTGTCATATCCCTTCCCCTCCCCACTTAGTTTCACTTTACTAATCAGTTCCCTAACCCTCCCTTCCCCCATAAGAGTGTTTTTGCTAGTTTTTAGTCTTCTTCGAGGAGAATGATAGAGGAGGATTAGTGACTAGAGTAGTTACCAGTCTTTAGATTCCTCACGTCCAACATGGCGGACAGCTGAGCAAGAAAAGTGAAGAAAAGTGAGACAAAACAAGTGTATCTTGCAAAATGAAAGACAGTATTTCCGAAGAAGACATCAAACAAGCTCTTAGAAAGCAGCTTGAGAATAATGGTAAAGTGAAATGGTATTTGAAGGTGATAAGTAGTGAGTTTTAGGGACATTTCAAACACTGTTTTACTGTATTTTTGTTTGTTTGTAGAAGATGCTGTTCCAGTCAGGAAATCCAAGAACAAGGTATTCTTATAGTACAGGTTTTAAGTTTCAGTTTTTGCAAAGTCTTTTGTATCTGAGGCATTGATTTTAATTATAATCTGAATGCTCTTTCTTTTAGAAGAGAGGTATTCAACTGTTGAAGCAAGAAGAGTCAAGCTCACAAACAAAGAAAAGAAAAGTTCCAAAAGAAGATAAACTTGAGCTTACACACGTAAGTACAATGTTGGTTGACTGTTGTTGTTGTTGTTGTTTGCTTTAATATGTTATTTGCCTTTAACTAAAGACTTTCTGCCTAACTGCATGCTGTAGTGTGCAAACCTATAGGTGGATATATATATATAACCTTGTGCTATATATTATTACCTCTCAATTACATCTGACAATACAATAGAAGGGAGCTGCTATTTATGTGTATAATACAGCACATAGAAAATTACAGAATTCTAATGAATTGATATACATAGCTAATGCAGTGTTGGTATTTTATGATTATTTGCAGGATAAAAATGGAATGAATGAAACAAAGAGAACTCCATTCCAATCTACATTAATCATTAAAGGTAATATATGTAGGAAAATGTATTGGAGGACAAGGGAATTCTACATTGAATTTCATGAGAAAAATAATATTGCACAAGTTGTGAAGTAAGGAATGTGATATTCTTTTTTCAAGTGAAATTCAACATGGAATTCCTGAGTTGGGAAATGAATTTTCATTCAATTCCATAGCAGACAGCTTAAGACTTTACCTTGATTTACTGCTTTTCTTCTTCTAACAAACCTTAAACTATTCTTGAAACATGATTCTGTTATTTAACCAGTGACTATAGCACAAAATCTGGACATTTTCACTATCTTGCAGATATTCAAAGACCACTTAGAGCTCCGCCAAAAGTTGTAGTTTTTGAGGAACCAGGAAAATCGAAAGATAAGATAATGAGCCAAAGCTCAAATGTAAGTTACATTTTATGTACAGTTTATTTTTAATTCTGTAGTGATTAAATTAATCTGATAGAAATGTATTCAGTTTGTCACTAGCTTGACAGTGAGCTCAGAAAAAAGTTTGAGTCCACTGACAGAAATCCAACCTGTGACCTTCCAGACACTGGACAGATGCTCTACCACTGAACTACAGAGACTCATACATGGACTCATATGGTAATAATAAATAATCTAAATAATTTAAAATTTTTTATTAATTTTAATAGAGGTTAAAAGAGAAAATAGCAGAAGATTCTGAGGACATAGACTTTTTAGAAATAGCAAGAGACGTTAAAGAATTTGGTAAGTATTGTTGTTATGATTGTTTCAAAATTACATGTTTTTTTCCAACTCAGACATGGATACACATTATTTTACACCTTTGTGATGTATGTTAGCTGGACCATTTTCTATATTTCAGCTGTCATTAGTACATGTATAATGAATCACAAACAATAATATCTGAATCGAGGCTCTAGGGAAGCACACGAATGCTGTTGTTTTCCCAGAGCCTCAGTACAGGTCTGAATATTTAAAGTGAGCTATTCTGACTGATGCCCTTGGTTAATACCTTTCAGGTATGACTGGATTTAGTAAAAAAGAAAGAAGAAAATATGAACAACAGAAAGCCCAGGCTCTTGGTGCAAAGGTTGGCAACTAGTCACTTTTTCTTTTGTATTTTGAATGTAGAACTAAATTATACAATGTAATTACTTAGTCAATTAGCTTACATTCTGTACATGGTATCATTCACATGCACACCCTATCACACATTACAGTGGTAAAAACCTTGGACATTTTTCCAGAGCTAGGGCTCAGATGCTGGTGGATTTTTTTGGTTTTCCAAAATCAAAATCCTCAAGATAATCATTGCTAATAAGTTAATGCTCTCCTATCATATGTTACTGTTCATAACTGACAAACTTGTTGTCCTCAGGCACCAAAAGGAGCCAAAATGCCATACAATATTCTAATAGCTCATCAGAAAAAACAGAAACAAAAAGAAATGAAACGTCTGAAGTTGGTTAGTATGAGATTAATAGTAAAGTAAAAGTAAAAGATTACATTTGGTCACCCTGTGGTGTTCAGTGACAATTTTTTCACTCCATAAATGTCTTTCTGTCTCTTCTAAATATTATGTGCTTCTGATGTCTAGGAAAAGGCGATGGGAATGTCCACCAAGAAAAGTAAAAGCAAAAATAAAAAGAAAGAAAATCCAACAAGGTATGTATGTTGTAATAGATGGAATATACTTGCAAAAACATTGTTGGGTTCAAAGACATAGAAGCCGAGATTGAAATGGTACATTGAAGTACATTAATGGCCCATATTCACAATGCTTGCCAAGGTCCAAAATTTTGCCGATCCCCCCCACCTACTGTAATAAATGGAACCCCTCTATAAGTACATGATATGAGTCATATAAAAAACTAACATCAGTGGTGCTATCAAAGCTGGCTTACTGTTTTATTTTGATATTTGAAGTTCCAGTGGTTGGTGGACAGACAAATCCAGTAAAGGTCTTGATGCAGCAATTGGAAAATACAAGAAAGGAGTACAGATGCTTAGTAAAGCTGATATTAAAAGAATCAAGAAAAAGACAAAATAATTGGAAAAAATCAATGAATCATTTTATTTCTATCTGTATATTTTACATGAGATGACATCAAAAATGAAAAATAGTCTTGCAGTTAAATAATTGATTTTGTTGCCCATATTTTTACTGGTGCATTCTGGTTGCAATGGCTTCTACAGGACTGTATGAATAACGTGGAAACACATAAAGTTGTAGCATAACAACTGTTACCATAGCAATAGCCTGTAATACACCCAAAGCCACTGAGAAGGCAATGAAAGATTTGGCCATCTTTGAATGCGTTTGGGCTTTTCCATAGTCTCCAATTTTGGCCGCTCTTTGACTCTGTTGAAGAGAGTAATGTTTGTCAAGAATATTGAAAGTGAATATTAATCCAAACTCTGCCAATATGAGGACAATAGACCTTTTGCCAAAATGGCGGCCGCAAATTCGAATGAGTAAAAATTTAACTGAGTGAAAAATTAATACCAGCACTAGAAAGAGCATCTCAACTTTAGTAAACCTGCAAAGATTCATTATGTTAGGTG
>JAAAQI020030344.1:0-18922 GCA_011800005.2 Stichodactyla mertensii | reverse complement strand
GGAGTCAATACATGGGTTTCACTGGGTTTCCAAACGCATTCACGTGACCAAATCAGAATATCTGGTTGGTCAATTAGTCATGAATTATTAATGAGTTTGAGAATTTATGATCGGGACTCAAGCCCTAGTAATTGACTATAAATAGCTCATCTCAGGGGGGGGGGGGAGCACCCCCTGCACCCTACTAAATCCGCCCCTGTGTCCAGGCAAGAAACAAGAAAATCATTAAATCTTAGCCGATGTAAGTCATATTGGCTCACTTACCATAGTTGTAGGGCAGGAAAGAAAGAACCTTTTTGATAGTTCCTACATTTGGCTTGAAATACACTCCCACTTGATCAGCTGAAAAGCAAAAAATTACCAAATTAATCAATTTATATAAAAGCATAGGAAAAAATATGCCAACACCTGTAGCAGAAACATGGTTTTATTGATAGGTTGTATCTTTTTGCACTAAAGATTTGGACTCGAACTTGAGCATCCAATTCATGTCGCTCTAAACAGAACAGCTATAATGATGCTATGAATTCATAGTTCCACTGCTCCATAGTTACTGTTGGTACGTCCGACAAAACCAGAACATTTTCTTAGATCGGGTTACAACATTAAAACAAATATTGATCACTAAAAACTATATGTGGTTTAGATGGATGTTGTGCACTCTAAGCCGGACTACATTTTAACAAAATCTGCATCACAAAATCTTGCTGAAATCAGTATGTTGTTCTTTGTCAAGCCTGCCATATTCCTTTTGGAAAACTAAACTGTGTCGCCCTGATTGGTGGAGCTATCATATCGTTACATCCTACCTTGCCATTTGTCTCCGTTGAATGCTGTCACCTGGACCAGTGGTTCAATCACGTTTGTTACATTGCGACTGATTGGTACATAAGGAATCTCGACTGCTGTGTAGACCGTACTACGATCTCTCACCAAGTACCACTCCTGCTGTGATATACCTTCCCATTTCAAGCCTTCAGGGTCTTTACTTTTTAAGTAAGCTTTACCACTTTTGGACAAACCATAAAGCCTTTGTTCAACTGGATCAAACGCTAATACATTCAGCACTTGAGATGTGATTGCTGTACAATAATTAAGATAATACTTTAAATTCACAAACTTTTAATTCACAAAAATACATAAGTGTACAACGAACTCAAAGAGTATAGGATTAATTGTTGAGCTGAATTTAAAGAAGCTCTGTCATTTATTTGCTTCAATTCCTAATAGAATATTTTAACTATAATTCTTTGGTGTGCGAAAATGTGAAATGTTGCGTTATAAACTGAGTGCAAATGAAATTCGTTTTTTCAATTCTATTCGACTGTACCTTGCCATACATTGCCATAGTCTTTACTGTAGTAGCAGTGGGAAATATCCCTATAAATACACAAATTATATACAGATAACATATCGAACAAATGACCTTATACAAGAGCAAATACTATAGCCTGGTTCTCACTAGCGACGCAAGCATAAGCGCAAGCAACGTACGCAGACTCAGTACTGCATTTCTCACCGAGGTGTGAGAAAAGACAAACACCGCTAATGAGCAGTACTCTACTGAGTCTGCGTACGTTGCTTGCGCTTATGCTTGCGTCGCTAGTGAGAACCAAGCTTATAGGAGAGCGTACATTTAAGAAAATCAGGTTTATTTCTATGGGTGGCTTTAGGGGACCCCAAGGGGTTCGTGTCCCCTTATATTTTGGGATCTTTCAGTCCTCCTTTGGTTATTAGTCATAGAGGTTCCTCTAATGCAAAGGTTTTCTAGTCCCCCTTTCTCTGATTCCTGGAGCCGTCCCTGATTTCATTATCAATCATCAAGAGGAAAGGATTGTTGGTAAAAGGGGAAAACGATTAAATAACTGCTCACTTTGTAATTTCAGAATTGCACACGAAGATTGTATCTGCTGCCTTGTTTAATAACATCGATCGTCCAAACACTACAGGGGAATCTAAACAAGACAAACAAGTTCATTCAGTGGTATGACAAACGGCATGGATTAAATAAAAAATCATAAATTTGAAGCATGATTTTTAAAAGAAAACCATTTCAAACAATAGCAATGATGAAAACAAATTACTGCTAGAAGTTTGACTGGAAATAGAGTTGAAGAATAGGAGATAGAATTTTTTCAGTTTGCTGTAAAGTCTTCTCCAAGAATTTTACTCATCTGTCACTGCACCAAAGTAGAGGGGGTGGTCAAAACAGGGTTATACCAACTTTTATGCCACCAAACTTTTCCATGTCACTAACAAACGTATTCCGACCTCACAATCATAGATTACTGTGTGCTATCACTAAGTCACGTGATCTAGCCAAACCTAGTTTATCCCAACCTTAGTAACCCTAGCCTAGCCCTATCAAACCCTAAAAAAATTATCCTCGGTCAAAATATTACCCTAACTCTAACTGTGACCCTGGTTTTCGACTAACCCTAAGTCATTGATTAGGGTTAGAGTGCAAAATTGGGGTCACGTGACTTCCCAGAATTCATTGCTTTAATAGAATTTCAACAAAAAGCGAATGGAAAACTATTTACAGCGGTCTTACACAAGTGAGATACACACATGCATTACCCTTTCGATTCAAAGGAAGTTAGGGTCTGTTTGACAGCCTATGTTACTTTATGCCCATACCTTCACTCCATACAATGGCACCCACCTTTGGATTCTCCCTCCCGTCCGTCCCTAGTAATGCATTCGCGTCTTCGTCTAAAGGTGGCCGCTCACTGACTTACAGTATGTAAACGGTACGGGTTGCCGTAACACTGAAATGGCTTCCCATTGTTTTCGTGTGAATCATCCAATCAGATTGCGTAGTTACGGCTACGGTAAAGTACGGTACTGCTACGGTACCGCTATGAATTTGCCGAGTCGATTTCCCACTCATACGAAATGGGAGTGAGTGCGAGTAAGATGCAAATAAAATAACATTAGTCGTGTGAAGTCAAATGATATCTAAAACATTAACGTACCCTTATTGCTTGAGGCACTGACTTTGATCCCATACAGCTCAACCCGCATACACGCTTTTTGAATACAGCTCCTGGGTTCGAAACGGACATACCTGGCCGTGATAGGCTTGGAAAGCTTGTGTCTAGTCGCTAGATGAGGAATGTCGTTACCCCAGAAGATCTATAATCACCCAATCAGATAAAATTGTTTTTAAGATGTAGCTAGCGCGCGGAATAGTGCGTGCATGTCAGTAACGTCCGGCATCATCACCGGTTGTCAGTACTTAGGGACCTGTCATTAATAGCCTTCTGAAGCTTTTACGTCACGCAAATCATGTGCAATGAATTGTGGAAGATGTTTGGGACAGACAAACAAAATGGCGGAGTGCCTGAATGCCTGGTGAAGCTTTCCGCACAAGCAGGGGCAATAGTTCCTTTGAAAGAAACAGAGGATAATAGTGTCGAAGACTTAAAAAGATGGATAGAGACGAGAGGCTTTTCTGTCGGAAGGCAGGAGTCAACTGCTTTGGAGATTTATACGAGTTTTCAAGGCAGAGTCGAAAACTGCCGTAAAAATTGTGTGCGAAAAAAAAGCTGAACCTCTTTTAAATAACGATCTTTTGGTTGTCCATCAGAGGTTTCCGCATTTATATGAATCTTATTTTTACGGCAAAACAAAATTAATGAATTGGTAGCAGCAAACTGAGAAAATTGGCTGGAAAAAAGACAGTGTTTAGCCAGATAACACTAGTAGATTGCCAGGCTCAAAACAACAAAACCAAACCAAACTAATGTTAGTTAAAATAATTCATATTATTCCATTTATTAAATATATTTCCATTCCTGTTAGCACTTTCTAAAGTGCAAGCAACAAGCCAAAAATCCTAAATTTAGTTTGTTGTTCAACATTTTTACGGCAGTTTGAGCTCTGTCTCGAAAAAGTACGTAAATCTCAAAAAGTAGTTTAACTTTTAACATCCTGCTTTCCGACAGAAAAGCCTCTCGTCTCTATCCACCTTTTTAAGTCTTGGAAACTATTATCCTCTGTTTCTTTCAAAAGAACTATTGCCCCTGCTTGTGCGGAAAGCTTCGCCAGGCACTCCGCCATTTTGTTTGTCTGTCCCAAACATATCCCACAATTCATTGCACAAGATTTGCGTGACGTAAAAGCTTCAGAAGGCTGTTAGAGGGGGAGAGCTGGTGCAAATTTAGGAAGGGCTATTATTTTCCATGTAACCTCAAAGGGGAGGGTCACAAAAAGGTCTGTGCAGACCTTTGAGAAGGGTGTCATATCAAGTGCCACTGTCGTAGGAAAGGTGAGGCCCGCATGCACGCCCATCTCTCCTCTAATTGAATGAGCAGTCCCTTGATTTCTGAAGAAACTAATTCATGAAAAACGTATCTTCACTTACATTGGTGACTCCGTTGACTGTATATGGGGTCCAGGAACCGCCATCTAAACTGGACGAGAGGGAATAAGTCTTAACTGCAATAACAGCTCCATCAGTTGTATATCTGCCTTGTTGTTTGATCTATAAATGAATGCGTATAACATTTGTGATGTTTAAACTAATTGTAATCATGCATTTGTGTAGGTTCTTGTAGGATTAATGCATGATGAAGAATAGATGTTTGTACCGAAGCTAGACCACAATGTACCATGTTCACAAAAAGACTCATCTCAAAAAAGATCTATGCTGCCAGGGACGAGTATTGTTTTTTTTCACCAAAAAAACAAAAGACTAGTTAGCCCTGGCAGTAGAGTCACCCTACATTTATGTTTTTTTTAATACATATTAAAATCTTTTTCTTCTTAAAGTCTTTTTTGTATTCTCAAAAGAGAAAAACTAACTTCCGAAAACAATCTTTCGCCAGAGTCTTTGTTTTTGTTATTGATACATTACCTCATTTATCGACCACATTTCTTCCAAATCTATCTGAAGATATTTCAGTGGACTACAGGAAGATGCGCACCATGAACCACCCTCTGCTTTAGTATTCAGTCGGCCTAAACGAGGTTGGTACCGAGAGCCAAGACTGGACGGGGAGCTGAACCGAGAGTCTGGAACCAACGAGGAAGATTCAATGCCAACGGGAGAAGGACCTGTATACATATAGTATATATAATAAAATATAGTAAATTAGTTATATGTAGTACAAATGATATCAGAGGGAGTTAGGGTACAGTAGTACGCATCCATATCCATTCTTCTCTTTCATCTTCATGTTACGTAATCACCGCCACGTCGTTGCATTGTGCTTTCTTAATAATAAATCTCAGTGTTTCATAATAAAAATGGGTCAAATGCTGAGAACATGAGTCGCAATTTCAGTTTCGATCAGTTAAAAGTTTCACAGAGTCATGAGATTTAACCCTTTTCATTTGCATTCATTTTGTTTTAGCTGAAGAATTTTTAAGTTAAAATCAGCTCAAAAGTTTATCCATGGAACGCTGTTCATGGTTCTGAAACTCTCTTGTTAACGTTGCTATATCCCACAAACCAATGACAAATTCAGCTAGAACTCCCCCCCCCCCCCCGATTCTGATCACAAACAGATTGGTACATTTTGTTGGGATATTTAACATTCCATAGAAATTTGAGAATCAAATTCGTGTAATGCAAGAAACCTTTGTGAAATATGGAGTTTATGATAGCGTTTGTGGGAAAAGATGTATTCCACAAGAAAAACCAGTGCTATATTGGTTGGTGATTGTTTGAATCGGAACTTCGAACTGCATTGCAAGAGTCTCAATGGAGGGTGTAGCTATGATGGCTGACGGTTAACCCCATCGAGATTCTAATTGAGTTCCGCATGATTAAATCGATTCAAATAAGTTACCACTTCTTATTATTACCTTCTTCACTTTGAACAATGTTAACATTGCATGCATACAGCTCAACTTTGTACACTTTAGCGGTCGTTTCCGATAACCCAAAAGGAGGAATATTTATCCTTAAGTGACGTGTTTTGATTGGTTTCACGGTTGCTATGGCAAGTAAGACGGTGTCGTCATTCCTTGAGAAGACCTAGGATAGTTGAAAAGAGAAAATTTCTATGCATCATGGGATACATTGGGGAAATTTTGTTTCACTTTTATGTTTGCAGTGCGCAAGATAGAGCGTTTTCAAGTGACCTCATTGCGGCCATTTTGGTGTACCTTTAAGCCTGGTTCTCACTAGCGACGTAAGCATAAGCGCGAGCAACATACGCAGACTCAGTAGGGTACTGCTCATTAGCGGTGCTTGTCTTTTCTCACACCTCGGTGATCAATGCAGTACTGAGTCTGCGTATGTTGCTTGCGCTTATGCTTGCGTCGATAGTGAGAACCAGGCTTTAACAACGGATGTCATATTAGGTCCTTTTGTTTGGAACACCAACATGAATGCCACTTGTTTTTTCTTTCTACACATGACGAGTAAAAACTGTCTGTAGTCTCCGAATGTCATGGTTAAAACTTCACAGTTTTGTGCCCGTATAAAGGCCATTAATGTATGCATATGCGACGGATGCAAGCTATATGTGAAAAGTTCTTACTTCAGTTCGATAAATGTCCGCTAGCATTGTCCATTTCCATGAGTTTTGACTAAACGAAAGCTTAACGACATCCAAAGGGATTGTTTCGTCTTGAGGAATTCCATCAATGATAACCTGCAAAGATACAATTAAAAGAAATCAGTTTCAAAATAAGGGAAAAGTCTAATTTTTATCGAACTGTGACCAACCTCTGGACGGATCTAAGTTATAGGGCACCGCTAACACATAGAATTAGCATTTTGGTTTTTGCGGAGGGAGGAAAGCGCCCAGGAGGAAAACCAGACAACCCGGAAAAAACCCTTAAATGAACAAAGAACTCAACTCACATGAAGTGCCGAGTCCGGTTATCGGATCAAGGAATTTTTTTGACGAGGGGAGGGCACCCCCAGGATTTTTTGGACGGGGGTGCACCATTCATGGTTGGGACTAGAGCAATAATTATAAGTGTAAATAGCTCATCTTAGGGGGTGCGCACCCCTGCACATCCCTTTAAATCCGCTCCTGGAACCCAAGACCTCAGAGGTTTGAGTCGCGCACTACCGCCTACCAAGGCTTTCGGCTTAACGGTTTTTCTGTGCCAGCTATTTGGCAGCTTTATGTAACTCATCATCGTTTGATTTACTTCAGTCAGCTTACCATCAAAAGTTCTCTGGAGAATTTCAAGTCAACTTGATAAAAATTTAGTTTCATTCGTCGCTGAGTATTGACATGAAGAAATGACGTTATTGGTACCCAGGACTTCGTAGTTGCTGCGTAAATTTGGAAAGTAGAAGCCTGGATCTGACTGTCTTTGATAGTACCGTTTTCTATCCCAACAGCTCCAAAACTGCTACATTCTGAATAAAGATAAAAATATTAGTGTTTATTAGATTGACTGAGTGAATGTTAGTGATATTTCTACGTTAGATATAGTTCATACCTGGACAGAAGAATGGAAAATGTACCACTTTATTAGAGTTTTCTTGTTTGGTGCAAGGATCTGACCAGCGGTATTTGACAGTAGTGCTAATGGTTGCGTAATGGAATCGGTTGTCACGAAATGTAGCACTGGGATCAACCGTTACATTGATGAGAATGTTGATACTCTCTGATGGCCCAAGAGATCCAAACTGAAACCAACTCAAATAAACAAATATAATCTTGACATAAAGTTTAAAGTTTTTATGGTTTTCACGTGTAGAAATAATTCTGATGAAGGGAGCCACCAGTGCTGCTTACCTTCATCGTGATTTGATTGACAGTTGACGTAACATCGATGGGCAATTTCGCACCTGCGTGATAATACTTGTAGGAAATGAAAGACGGTAGCAACCAAATGACAGTGACATTTTCAGCCGCTTTGAGTTTCAATAAGCTCGACTTGTGTTTGACAAGGGACTGGTATGTGATTATTTGCCTATGTTTAGAAGAACGCAAAATCTTCTTTATACCTTAGATGTAATTGCATGAATTAGAAATGAATAGAATCAAATAATCAAAATTATCAGAAAAGGAAGGAAGGAAGGAAAAGGAAAGAAAGAAAAAAAGAAAAAAAGAAAGAGAGAGAGAGAGAGAGAAAAAAGAAAGAAAGGAAGGAAGAAGGAAGGAAAAAAACTTCCGTGACAAAACAATTAACAGATAGACCTCCTATTGAGGTCGGAGCGCGAGTCTATAATTGTTATGATTACTGAAGCATGCGCAAGAAAAAAAACCCAATCAATTAGGCTCACACTAACAATAAATAACGAAGACACTTTAACGACAAAAGTGTGTGGTGAGTACTAATTAAATGTTTTTTCAGCCTTCGGCTGACGGTAATGTACTTATAAGTCGAACAAAAAGCTCCAGTTAACTGAACTTACCCCTGATAATATGGCGGCTTGCTGCTAATTTGTAACAACAGATCAAGTCTTTGTTCTGATCCATACACTAAACTCACCAGAAAAACCTAGTGCCAACAAATAAAACGACTAATATTTAAGTTTGCCATGAGAATAACAGTTATCATAATGGGAGGGGTTGAGGCCCTATAGGAAATACAGCGCTTTTGTACGAAGTCACAGTGTACCTAAAAAAGGAAACTTCAGTATCTTTGGGGACTTTTCATTTCTTCGAATTGAGGCCTCTGCTTAGCCACACTCCCGCTGTATGATACATTAAATGGGAAACCATTTCTTAATGCTACGTTATCCTGTACTCTTTTCTCTATGATTTGTTCGCAGTTGTCAGTCGTTTCAGCATGTCAGTCGTTTCGCGCCACCAAATATGATTTCACACAAAGCCTCGCCTTTATGCATCATCGAGAACTCGAAAGCGGCCTACTATTTCTGCGACGTTAACGTTTCTATTTGCTTTTAACATTTCACACAAAAAAGTCTATATAACTCTAGATCTTTTATCTTTGCCAATAATAGCAATACATGGAATGAAAATTAAATTTCTTGAGTGAAAAAAAGATTATTTAGTTTTGCCAGTCAACCAAAGGATCGCGTCGTTCGGTCTTTTGCAACTAAACAACATTTTCCTTTTGTTAAAAATAAAAATAAAAAAATACACAAATAAATAAAATAAAAAAACTTAAAAGGCAAAACAAATTAATTTTCGAAACTGAAAACACAGTCACACGAACAAAACAAAACAAAAGAAAATATAAAGATATCGTGACTTGAACCCTGCCGTCATTATGACAAAGGGTCAGCACGGCGTCACATGATGATGCAGGGACGGACCCAGTGGGATGGGAGAGGGATGGATAAGAAACTTAGCCATCCCTGCTTTGGAGGCTCAAAGTTAGGAAATATAATGTTATTAAGAAAATTCTCAGATAGGAAATTTATACCTTAGGCCGTTTTTACACTTGGCAGGTTTACTGAGGTTCAACCTGAGTTCAACACCTTGAAGGCAATGCTAAATAATATGCTGTTATTATTAACATCTAATTCAACCTCAGTAACGTTCTAGTGAAAACATGGCCTTAATATTTGGCGCTTCCCTATTAGGCCCATGGGCTCCACGAGTAATTTTCTTTTTTTTTCTTTCCGAAAATGAAGAAACTGCGGTCGTCAACACGGCAACTACAGTAATTTCAAAGCACCTATAAATCAACAAGTTTGGTTGGTAAGTTTTTATTACAAAATATTAAATCTTTTTAATTTAAGTCGTTCTAGTAGTCTCCTCGCAGCCGTTCTTGTGTCGTTCTAGCGTTTTCGCACTAATAGTGGGCGCACTATGATCGCTCAACTCACAGCTTACGTGTTAATTTTAATTTTACGGAGAGAACCCACAGAAAAACCTTCGTGGCAAGTGAGAGAACAGTTTTTACCACATTTGAAAATTTTCTCGCTTTTTGATTGGCTGAGAGCCGTGGGAAATAAGAGTCCATACCACGGTGGCGAGCATGTTTGCGCGCGCTGGGATCGTTTCCAAGTCCACGATGAGCGCAAAAAATTAAGTTTTTGTGGTAAAAAACAAATTTACGATAGTTTATTGTGGTATGTCTTCTTATTTACCACGATTGGCACCATCTTGTCGTCAAAATCGGCTGCGCCTCGTGAATCCACAACAATTTGATTCGATGACACCAACCGTGGTAAATAAGAGGACATACCACAAGAAACTATCGTAAATTTGTTAAACATCTAACTCTAACTACTCAAATGTTGCATCCGCAAGGCTCAAACCAGCGACCCGACCCGTTGGACTCACAGTGGTAAGGGGCGAACGGTCGCTACGCCACCCATGTCACGCAGTAGAGGATAAAAATAAAGATATTAATGATCATACTTACAAAGTTTGGTATTATATTTTACAGTTATGCTTAACCCTAATTTGTATAATTTTGAAGCTAAAGGTTTTATGGTGAAACTTTTTTCTTTTTGAAAGCCGGGATGCTTATGAAACTAAACTGCGTAAACTTGAAAATGTCATACTGTTTCTCAGCGTAGTTGTTATTATTTTCCACGCATCTAAAACTGAAAACATGAAAACGAAAAATATGGAAATATGCCGTCGGCAAGCAATTCCACTTCAAAAACGCCATACAAAGTCTATTAAATTGGATCCTCAATATATTTTTGAAATTTCATTCTATGCTTCTAGAACTTTCCAAAACTGTTGAAGTTTTTCACTGTGACGTCACGTTGTCAAGAAATTTTTTTTATCTGAAAAAGGTGCAAATATTTTATATAGATATTAGTAAAATTGTGCAGTTTTGTGAAGTTTATTCAGAATTCAGGGAAGTGAATTTTTGAACCTTAGATTTTTACAAAGAAATGTAAGCTGGCAGGCAAATTTTACCCACAAACATACATTTCTTTGTAAAATTTCGAATTTTTTAACAATCATATCTACGATAGTTAACGTTCAATCTCCATGAAATTTCCCCACTATTATTAATGTCTGTATGACAAATTTGACAGTAAAACCCTTTTTCAAATAAAACCAATTTCTCGCAGAGATGACGTCACGTGAAAAACCTTGATATAAAGGTTATCTTTTAAATTTCTTCTGCAAGTCCCATGTTAATAATCCCATAATTTTATTTTCAAGGCACTCTTAGTCGTGAATTACGTCGCAAAACAATGATCAGAACTAAAGGAAACAACCTCAATGAGTGGAACATTAAGCCGGCATAACTATCATTATTTGAAATACATCTGCCTAACGGCCAACACTATAGACTTGATCGATCTATTAGCCGCATCAGGGAGTTAGCCTAAGATTAAGATTGCTCTAGAGATTGAAAAACTTGTGAATGTCTCACTTCCAAGCCAGAGGGAAGTCAAAAACTGGAAAGTCCGTCTCTCTCTCTCTCTTTTTCTTTTGTTGTTCCATTTTTCTCTCTTTTACTTTTTATACGTTTTGGTTACGTTTGGTCTGTTTTTATTTTAATTATAGGTTTCGTAGAGAAACCCATGTTGTAGAATATGAAGTAATAAATTCTCAGCAATATATTCTATTAATGCCCTGTGACTCGTGGTGAAATTTTTATCTGTAACGGTAAAAAATTTACCTGAAACTTGTGTACAACGGTGTTGTGAGACAAGTTTTACGGGGGTGGAGTAGGGGTGTTTGACGGTGCAATGCATGGCCTTGTGAAACTTCCTCCCAACACAAGTTTCGGTTGAACAAGTAGAACTACTTTCTACTTTTTATCTGAAACTTGTGTCGGGGAAAAGTTTCACAGGTGAAACTTTTCTAGCGACGTCATTGCACACGTACCAGGGCCTTAAGTATTATGAAAAAAGGAGGAGGGTCAGAAAGGGAAAAAAAAAAAAAAAAAAAAAGGTGAAAACACTAGTTAACATCTGAAAATAAGTAACTTAATATATTGTTATTATTTTACTTACATTGACGATAATTGCAGTTCCGTAGACAAGACCTCTTGGTCTGGCCATGCTGACTGCGGGTTCATTAACTGACTACTCAGGGTAGAGCGAACGTTTATGATGGCTGGAACTCTTTACATCTGTTTTCTATCTACGAAGGAATGCGTAGGTGGAGCGTATTGTTGAATGCAACTGGTTGCTGGAAAAGAAAAGAAGAATAAGAAAGGAAAAAAGAAAAAAAAGAGAAGAGATAGGAATTAAAATGTAATGGAAAGCTGGCAAGAAAAAAATAGGAAAGGAAAGGAAAGGAAAAGAAAGGAAAGGAAAGGAAAGGATAGGAAAGGAAAGGAAATGATAGGAAAGGAAAGGAAAAGAAAGGAAAGGATAGGAAAGGATAGGAAAGGAAAGGATATAGGAAAGGAAAGGAAAGGAAAGGAAAGGAAAGGATAGGAAGGGAAGGGAAGGGAAAAGAAAAGAAAAGAAAAGAAAAGAAAGGAAAGGAAAGGAAAGGAAAAAGAAAAAGAAAATAAGGGGAAATAAAAGGAATATGACAAAAGCAAAATGAAACAACTAAATAAAAAGCTAAGATGCATGAATGGATGTAAGTTTGTGCGAATGATTTAACCGAACAAGCTACAAAAATATATTGCTAGCAAAAATCGACATTTCCACTAGATTCTAAAGGTGAAGGCAGGGGGGGGGTGTAAACATCGCATACCTAATGCAAAACTCAAAAAATCTTTGTCTGCCCAATTCTGCACCAGATCCACAACCCTCCCCCCCTCCCCTTCTGAATAATGACCGTTCGTAAAGACTCTAAACACACATGCAGTGCACATGGACATGCACCTGGCCAAGCAAGCGAGGCCAGATATTATTTATTAACACGCCCTAGTTCGATATGCAGTGTTATGCAAAGTTTTGTAAACAATTTATATTTTCCGTGATTGGATACTAACTAGACTCAGGGTTCGTACTACATCTCCAACACAAAATTCAAGGACTTTTCAAGGACTTTTAAGGGACAAAGTTTCAAGGACCAATTTGGAATTCTTCTTAGCAATTTATAGGGATGAAAAATATTATTTTAATAACTATAATTTAACGAGAACTTTTAAATTATTTTAAAGCTTGATAACAAAAACCCGGTTTGAGTTAAATAGATGCTTTGCTTTTCATTCTTTATTTTTTTCCTTGCAAGATTAGAAATGACGACTCGAACTGTAGCAATTTCAAGTAATAGATCAAACACGGAAAAGAGTGTTTTTTAGCCGACTTCGAGGGGTTTGGATAGAGGATGAAACACTCTTTCAAGTGTTTGATCTAGCTTCTCAAATTTATGAATAATTCTAGGAGAAAATCAAAGCGAAAGTTGGTGAAATTTTAATTAGGATCACATATCAAACCTCCTTCACGGTAGTGATTTACTTTGTTTTCTCCTCATTAATTATTCATGAATTTGAGAAGGAGAATTTCAGGAGTATCCAGCAACTTTGCTATTTTCAAGGGCTTTTCAAGTGCACTTGAAAATGGGTTTTGAATTCCAGGGCTTTTCAAGGATTTCAAGGAGTAGCACGGACCCTGTAGACTGATAACTTAACTAGAATGATAATTCGGAAATTCATATTTGAGTAGCTAAGCCTCTCAGATCGAGAATTTTGTTGGTAGAGAGCTGCTCTACCAGGGAGTTTTGTTTGGGTTATGTCTCACTAAAAGTAGTTTAAAATGGCACGAAATAAGAATTGTAGAGAGAACAAGTGAGACCTAAGAAGCTAAACTGCTCTCCGTGCTCGTGCAGTTATTATTAAAAATTTTAAAGGTACGATCCCAGCCTCGTTGATCCCTTTGGTACGATCTAACAGTAGATCTTGTTTTATTTGCTGAACTATTTATTATCTTATTAAGGCCGTGCTTAGACTTGCTTACAGCTCATGATCTTAAGACTTTTCTCGTGTTTTCCCAACACCACGAACACGTATCAGGAAACAAGTCGCCATATCTTGAATTTTCTCTACTCGCCTTCTATCGAAATTAATAGGTGAGTAGAGTAGCCAATCAGAGCGCAGGATTTGCATTAGAATACTAGTTAGATTTTTACTAAAACAACATGGAACATGGAAACGCGTTTTATAAGGCGTAAATATAAACTCCCCGTTCATCATCTTCCTTCTTGGTCATAATTAGAACACTAAAGCATCAGTGTGGCCGCTGACTTTATCGAATAAGCTAGAAAACACCTGTCGCTTTCTGACCTCTTTCTTTCCATCTTTGAACACTTTAAAAAGAAGAAAAATAAGAATTTGCCTGGTAGGACGTACACAGGATCCCCCCCCACTTATTGAATTACCATCCCTAAAGATTTCAAAAACACGCATGTGATGTACCTCACCTGTAGGCAAGCAAGCAAGGTCAGATATTATTTATCAATAGGACAATAAAATGGCTTTTGGAGGAAATATCGTTTATAAATTTGCACCCGCGTAGTGTCATTTGCGGCCCGAGCGCAGCGATTATTATCAATTAATAAACAAGGCTAAAATCCATTCGATGCTGAACCAAAAACCAACCAGCAGTAGGGCCGATAATGCCATTATCAGCCCACTCGAGTCATTTGGAGCCCGTCGAGTGCGTTTCTAAGAGGGCAGTTTTCTGTTTGGCCGCGTATATTGGTAATAATGCGCCTTAGTTAGATTTGTGGACCGTTTTTATTTGCTGTAAAACTAATTTTATCCACGCAATTGAAACGATTATCCCAGTAGAGAGCCCGCATTCCCCACCCCCTCCCCAAAGACCGACTAAAATTATACATGAATCGAAGTGGAACTTGGAAATCATGTCGGACCTATCGCAGCTAAAATGCCAAAACTCTGTCATTAAAAGCAAGTTCGATATATAATTTTCGCCTGTATTATGTTAAATATTTGTATTCTCGAACATCTTAATTACTAGGTTTCTAATATAGCCCAAGCTTAAATTCAAAGCATTTCTATTGTTGCAGTTGAGATATTAAAGATAAGATTCAACTCATCGACTGTTGACTTCCATCATGGATGATTAATACTGAAAATCGTACACATTCAGCACTGAATTTCTGCCAAAATATTTGAAATTACAGCAGTTTTATCAAGTTTTCTTTAACGTGTCTTTAGAAGAGTTACTTTTAGCTTTTCCTTCCGTCTGATTTTCAAACTAGAAACTGCACCAACGCTGCCGTTATAAAAGCATAAATGACCTTACCGAGTATGAGCTAGAAAACACTCGTTTCTTACCTTTTTCTTTCAGACTTGGAAGACTTTAAGAAGAAAGAAAAACAAAGGTTTTCTTAACGAATAAAATCCTCGTGTTGCGGTCTTTCAAAACTGAAAACAAAAACACGAAAGATCGAAGCGACTACCAGCACGTGACCCGACGCGTCTGCTCCAGCGCTTGCATAGTTTGGCGGGAATCGGACTTGGCGGGAAATGAACATTGCCACGTGCTTCGGCATAAAAACGTTAAAATATCAAGAAAATAGTCTTTAGGAAATGGGTGAAAAATGAAAAATCAAGCAACGTTCTAAACAGAATCCATTTTTCACCTAATCTAATTGAACTAGATAATATAAAAACGTACTTTTTATTTATTTCTTTTTTTACTCTTTTTTTACTTATTCATTTTTTACTATTTTTTACAATTCCTACATCGAAATTAGTTCTAACAGGGTTCTTGCTGCACTGTTCAGTAAATATTTTATATCTATTACAACGCAATAAGCAATTCTACGATTACTAAACCAGGAATCATTGTCAAAGCAATAAGAAAATCATTGCAAAAGCATCTGCATCTGTTACGAGGCTTTGAAAAAGATTTACAAGGTCCGTGCACAGGTGCAAAAATTTGGTATGTGTTTCAATATGAAGATCCTCTTTTAATTATCAAATTTGCCAGCAGAATACCGTAGATTTGTCTCAGGTTCGTCGGTTTTGGAAGTCGCAAACGTCTAGGTTTTGGCGGCAGAATATACTCGAAAGTTTTACATCACTAAAAAGCCATGCATTAGAGTATAACGAGTAACGTCGGTTCGCTTACACACCCTACTAAGCAAGGTATTTCCAGTCCTCTTCAGCTGTCGACTACCACCAGCTTTTAAAACTTTATAATTCGTTGATGAATTTATAGATAGCTTATTTCAAGATTGGCCAAGTCATCGGACAACTCACAAAAGGCGTTTTCTTTCTTGCATGTAAACTCAGGAAGAGCTGTTCTCCTCCACACTCCATGTCCCGTCGGAAAGGTTGTAAGACAGCAAGTAAACGATTCTTCCTGGTTTATCCAGTACTGCGCGCAGCGTGAAATCAGGTTCTCCATAGTGACCTTGGAATCCGAGAAGGAATTCCCCTTTAAAGGGATTTTCTGGCGAAAATCTGACGTTACCGGGTACTGCCATGGTATATGGTTCGTTATTGAGAAGAACTTTGGAAATTTCTTTATCCCTGCCATCCAAAGTCTGTAGTAACCTCACTTCAACCTGACGCAGGAAAGAATAAGGCGTATCCAAGGTAACGTCAACACCTTGGATTGTAATGTTCTTCTCCGTTGCATCCACAGCAAGTCGACGTTTCACGGTGAACTGTGGTATCTCGAGACCAAGTCTTTTGGCCAGTCCAACCATCACTTCATCAATCTGTGCATGAAGTTCCATGGCACACTGATCATTTAATGGGGTTTTCTGTAAGTTACAGATGACCACCTTCCTGCCTTTACGTATCACATTCGCGGGGATATCTGCCGCGGGTGTCACGCGAAGACTAGACCCGAGTACGATACACAAGTCGCATTTTTCTGCCTCGTCAAACGCGCGCTCCAAATCTTCTTCAGGAAGATTTTCCCCAAAATTGACGATAGAATCAACAAGATGTCCACGACATTTTGGGTTATCACATAGGCGGCCTGTTGCGTGGTCAAAGACGTGATTTGCAGTGCGCGTTCTGAAATCTCGTAAGTACTTTGCACCGCATTTGGTGCATTTTTCCAGGTTGGTGTTGCCATGGAGCTCGGCCAGCTGATCTGCTCTGATCCCACTTCTAAGGTGTAAGCCATCAACATTTTGACTGACGGTGAATTTGACCAGTCCTTCCTGATGGAGCTTGACGATAATCATGTGCGCTACTGAAGGTATTGCCTTCAAGACTGAGGTTACTCTTGCTTCTGCTGACCTACAGGCACCCTTGGCTTGCAGTTCCCATACTCCAGGACCAGTTTTCAGCACAGTATTCATGCCGCTTCTAAAATCCGGGATGCCTGTGCTTGTGCTGATACCTGCTCCAGTAAATACGATACAGTGCTTGCTCTCTCGCAACCAGCCAGCAAGGACGTCTAGCTTTGCTGAAAGTTTCTCTTGACTTTGTTCAAAGAACTCTCTTTTTTCATCTTCGTCTTCGATGTTTGGTGCGCCACGGGGTTGGGGTGACTGCTGTGGTGCACGTCGGGGTGCCGGGGGTGGGGGTTGTGGTTGTGGTGTTGGAGTCACCGGTTCTCCTTTAGGTATTCCTGTAAAGGCAATAACATTACTATCAGAAAACAAAGTTCCACCTTCCCCCTTAAAGAAACACCACAAGACTTCGAAATAAAAGAAAAGAATTATAAATATTTTTCTAACATATTGTGAAAGTACGACGCCACACATCCCTTTCAAACTGACTTTTTTGTTTTGTTTTGTTTTGCTTTGCTTTTATAAATAAAAAGACTTTGCCATCTGCATAAAAACATAGCTCGTAAACATAATGCTTACTTGACCGTACGGATATCGATAAACGATCATAAATAATGTCTCCTTTTCTTGGGTCTTGGCGAGATCTCTAGCTTCAGTTACAAGGTAAAATTGTAATGCACCAAACAAGACTGAAATTTTGCCCACAAATGTGGTTATTCATAACCTAGAATTAGATCCTAGCTTTTCGTCTTCATTAATATTTAGAAATTCTTACGACACAAATATGTCTTACTATGACAAACTTACCAAAAAGTGTTCTAAACATTTTGCCGATCGATGACGTAGAGACTGTTGTCAAATTCTTATAGACTCTTGTCACTCGGCATCCGATGGCAAACCTCTTGGTTTTCAGATTTGCAGTCAAATTTATAATTTTTGAAAATGCTGAGTGAAGCAGTCTAAATCCTGCTGACCTTGGATATTACCATGCATGGCTGAATGGATCTCAGTCTCTCCCACAATATTCCTCAAACGATACAAATACATCGGAAAAATGATCGAAATTTTTCCATTAATTAGAAAATTGGTTTACTTAGTGGAAAATATTACCATGACAGAAGAAATATATACCACTAAGAAACAGAAGCCACAGGAAAAATGCATTCTTTACATGAAAATGTAGATGAAAAGAAGCTCAGAATTGACAATAACATTTTCATTGTTGTGCATGATTGAATAATACAACTTTCAGTCCTAGTATTAAATGTACTATAAGACTGAACAAAATGTTGTGAAGAATTTAATCCTAGTCCCTGATATTTATCTGTGGCCAGCAAATTTTATTTTCAAGTAATCAATGACATCTAAAAGTACTTACTTAATAGACTGAAAGATTAACAAATATTGGTCAGTAGAATTTATTCTGATATATCACTGCATGATGTCATTGCTAGAAATAACTGAATACACAATTAATGCCACATGGCTTGATTCTAGTAGGCATCACTTCTAGTGATGTGTTGCATCTCGAAAAGCCTTAGAACAGCAAGTTTTGATGTTTGCATGGTTGAGCATCAAGCTGGAGCAGCACTAATATTTGATTGTGTAAGATGATACCGAGATTTATGAGATTCAACCTGATTCAACCTATAATCAATATCTCTTTGGACAAAAGGCAGAAATTATCTTAACCAGATGAGTACTCCTAATAAAAATATTAGTAAACTTTCCCAATTTTATATAATGAAAAACAACCTTGTTAGGATAATAAGATGTCTGATGCCAAATATAACTGATTATTGAAAGAAATAACAGAAATCATAGATAAAATTATTATATTAAAATTATAATTATATTAAAGTGCACCTAACCCCTGAGACAATACTTTCAGTATTGATTCCACATGAAGTCAATAGTTGAATGGTAAAATA
>JAAAQI020030233.1:0-18922 GCA_011800005.2 Stichodactyla mertensii | reverse complement strand
TGGTTCTCTGGAGTTGAGATTCTTTTGTCTTGCCCTTCAAATTCAGCTGCATTCCGACGTGCTGCAAGGGGCCTATTCCATGACTATCCATATCCAAGTAGTCTAGAACACGATTTTCTGTCAAGGTGCTTAAAAAATGTTTTACCGACCAATTTCCAAAACTTTCCAAGACACGTACGAAACCATGCATGTAGCACAAGTTATGACACCCTTCAGTGAACTAAATTACACATGGATTTATTTAACGAGTCTAGAAGGTAACTAGCTGACTATTCTCAAGTGATGAGCACGATCGCCAATATTGCCTGCTCGAATTATAGAGTCTATAACTGTTACCTTACTAGGGGAACGAATTCCCTCTCTCCTAGACCTCAGTCAAAGCTGTCGTAAGCTATTTCCAACGAATATCACTCGCTCCCACGAAGTTTCACGAATTGGTGGACTTCTAGTTTACGAAGTTCTCATCGCGACTAATGCCACATCCTCGCGACATCTGTCATTGAAATAAGGATTCTTTGGAAAAAGTCCAAAATTATCATAATACATTCATAAGCTGGATTAATGTTACATGACTAATTCTTGGGCTTGGTTTTTGGATCGAAAAGTTTGTCAACAAAAATACAACAAAATATCCCCATGACCACAGTATAAGAAGCCCTCTTATCTCTGGCTAGATGATATTCTTGTTTGCAGCCATTTGGTTAAGATTTCACTCAGTTTTCATTGAAAAGTCCAGGAAACCAGTAGAGTCTCTGATTGGCTGCTTGGTCATCAACCCATGCTAACTCCTCGTGTACCATGTGATCCTGAGGATAACAAGCAATAGAAGCGTTGGCACCGACCGGGTACGAGTTTTTAACAGAAACGAAATCTGTTCTATGACATCATTAAATCTTTCCATTCCAAGAACAATGTTACGACGTATTAGTGGCATTGGTGAAAATCATGCAGAGCATGTTTGGAAAATTAGCGGGAAAATTGAGAAAGCAAGAAAAACGCGTGTAAGCACAACGTGTCATGCGAACGTTAGCCTGCATTAGGCTTCATTCGGCTGCAACGCAAGACATGCGAACGCCTAAGAGCGAAAACTGTTACAAGTCTCTTTTGGTTTTGTAAGGCTTATACTCACCAGTATACGAACGGCTCTTTCCTTGTCCCAACCTAGTTCCTCCTGAAGTGCTTCCACAGACGTGTAGCCGGTATTCTAAAGATAGCAAAGACTTGTTAGCTTATAGTACACTGAGTAGTTTTCTGTTAAAAGTCACGGCACGGTACGGCATTCAGAACATCGACATCACACGCGCCACATCGTACGTAACTATGACCATAGTTAACCTATGCCATGACAGTGCTGTGAGGAGACATTTGTCTGGTATCAGCAGTGATCTTGTGCGCTGTGATTGGTCACTGGATGGCGTCAATTCCGTATCGTGCGAAAATTTTCTAAAAAGATATTATGACCTTTAGGTGTACAACAATGACATGAAGTAAAAAAGAAATCTGGGGTGCTTTCCATTAAACCAATCTATCCGGTTGGAAATTCGTTTGCTAAAAACAACGATAAATGGTACGCACGTCTTCCAACCAAAAAGAGCGGGAAAACACAAATGGTACGCGCGTCTACCGGAAGAACCAAAAAGAACGGGAAAAGTGGATTACCTCGATCGTTAGACCGAGTTTCCGGAACTTTCCAATCGGAATAACACAATGCCATACCATTTGTTCTTCCAACCGGAATTTCTGGTTTTTCCAAGTAAATGGAAAGCACCCCTGAAAACCTATTTTGATTATGAGTAACATCTTAAAAAAATTAAAAAGAAAAACTTTGTTTCCTGTCAGGCAGACTCAGTTTTTCTGAGTTCCCTGTCAAGCTAGTGACAAACTGAATACGACCTTGTGCTGAGTCCCTTTGTGGAGCAAGTTGTATAATTCCATTGGAAAAAAGTGCATTTACGGTGACTGGTTCACTGTTGTAAATCAGAGTTATACAACACGAATACATGTAACTACAGCTGGGCATAACTAGCCATGTTGGTTTTCCTTTCTCTTCATTTCCTGTCTTTCTTTCTCGTTGATAATACTTTAAAATGACATTACCTGTGCTAGTTGCAGTGTAGCTGTATCATCCATTGTTAGTTCTCCTGGAACTGACTGAACCAGTCTCTTCCTTCCCACTGGTATCACCTGGAATCCACTGCCCAGAGCATTAAGCTTCTTGATTGCTCGCTCCAGATCATCTCTAGCATTGAAAACATTATATTTGAATACAAATATTTTACATTGGTTTTTCAATCATAATTTATGCACTCTCCAAATGAACATATAGCATTAAAATAATTGAATTGTTTGCAAAATCAACCACCCCATCTCTATTTTCACTATCAAAACAGCCACTCATTATGATTGAGAGTTGGTTTCTTCCATGTTTTAATAATAAACATGTTGGAAACAAACTCTCAATCATAATGGTTATTACTCCATACAGTAACACCTTAGGGACTGGTCAGAAAGTAAAGGGGGGGGGGGGCTACTTTTTTGAGCCTCAAATAAGGGAAGGGGCATTAGAAAATAAGCCACTCATTAGGGCTGGCTTATCATTTTTAGTTATTGTCATTACATAGGGGTGGGTCATACTCTATTGGGCTTAAAAAGGGGTGCATCGTAAGCCATTTGATAACCAAATATTTATGGCCAACTCCCTTACTTTCACTAAGTCCCTTAGATAAAGCCATTCAATGCCAAGGTGTAGCTAAGCTATAAGAATACGTAAGGTTAAAAATTGGAGCTGGGTGTAGCACATAGTACAAAAGGGAAGAAGGGTGGGGTAAAAACAGATTGAATTGCTCAAAAATTACAACTTCACAAATACCCCCAAAACAGGAAAAAGGAAACAGACATTTGAGCTGATTACTTCAAAATACATGGAAAACTGTACTCTAACCTCAACCTGAAGCCATTGTTTCATTTGTCATTAATAAAAGGTCTGTTGTTGTATTTAAACATAAAAAACTTACTCTGTGACATATTGTCTAGCTTTACTTGTTTTTAAGATTTTTGAGTGTAAATCTTCCAATACAATGAGCCCTGTCCCATGAAATAATGCAAGTACTAATTAGATTTCAAAAAGCTGAGTTCTGTCACCAATATGACAAGTTTCCCAGAAAATCTATATCCAAATAAACTACGTTATATCTCTGGGAGTAAAACAGAATAGATATTATTGAAAGTAAAATTGCAGCAATAAAAATATTCAAATTTTCATTTATTCATGTTGTCATGATTGCAGAAATGGTTGACATATCTTGCACAGATTATGCAATTTTATAGATATTTAACACCAAAGCATTAGACAGTTTCAATGAAATTTTAAAGAAAGTATTACTCAGTTATGCAAGTCTTACTTTTGACATACATGTACACATACATGTATTGTTGCAAATCTGTGCACATAAACTCACCTCCATTTCTGGGTCTTGTGGCAATACATATTTCAACAATCTGAACACCAAGCTATAAGAGAAACAAGAACAGGAAAAAAAGAAAACAGCAAATCATATAAATTTAACTTACTTTTCTCACACATTATGGTATTATATTTGTCTTTCTTACTTCATAATAAAAGTCTCCAACACCAAGGAGTTCTGCCCAGAATCCTTTGCTAGCTAAAGAAAAAGCAGATTTAATTATAATTACATACAATCAATGTCATTAACATTGTCCACCAAAAAAGACCTTTAAACTACAAAAAATATCATGTGATTTATTTTTTTATTCACTTAAAGGGAAAAAATTCAAATTTAAACTGCAGTATTATTAACAAGTTAACCAGGAATAATAAACTCTACATACACAATAGTATTATTTCTTTTGAAAAGCATTTAGAGTGAGTTTTTTTTTTAGGTAAAAAAAATGTCTTTTTATTTGGGGGACAACATTAATGACATTAACTCTATATTACTAAGTAAGTTTAACAAAATATCAAATATAGACCTTTAACAAGGTTGGATTGGACAAAAATACTGTATACATCTACTATACTACCGAATTCCCTGATGTGTCAGCATCCCCCCAAAAAAACAATCCATCTATCTTTTTTATTTGGATCAATCAAAATGATCATTTGACATAATTGCATTACTTTTATGCAAAATGGAACTTAGTGTTGACATTTGGTGTATGAAGTCTGAGTGCAGTTTAATGCCAAATATGGAAATCTTTGACATATTTAATATTTTAACTGCAGACTTCACACACCAAACATCACTGTTGCAATCCATGTGGGTAAAAGTATGCAATGTCATATGATCATTTTGATTGATCCAAATAAACCCAACAGATCATTTTTGGGGTTCTCAACAGTTCAGGGAATTTGGTAGCATTTTGTCAACTTCAACTTTAAACCATTGTTAAACACTCACGTATAACTTATACAGGATTTTCTAAGATCTTATAAAATAAAAGAATCTTGGACAAGATCTTGTAAGATCCTACTGGATCCTAGTAAATAGGATCTTGTATGATATCCAGTGCAGGAATTTATTTTCATATTCTTACATGCTAGAGGATCCACTCCTATCCTTGCACACATTTTTTGGAAATGACCCCTGAATTCTGGATTTTTCTTGATATCTGTCTTATGTTTTGCTGCAAATTCTTCTAAGTAATTCTTGAATGATGACAGCTGCTGTCCCATCTAGTGGTAATCAGAAGACAACTAACTTTAAATAAAACATTTATATGAAATTGTGCACATAATTTTATCTTCCACCTTAATTATTGGACCCACTGGCTTACAATAGCTGGTTGAGCAGGTTGGTGGTGGTAGGGGGGAGGGGGTGGGTTCAATCCTTATACAGACTAGTACTTGAAAATGTAAACAGTGGACCTTCATGCAATGCTTCCAGCTTAGTTCAGTTACGAGATGAATAGCCCTGAGACGGTTGAGAGCTGAAAGCTCCTGCTAATGTGCTGGAGAACATCCCCATGGGGATGCAGGTGGGGCATTCCAAGGTCTTGCTCATTTTGTCAAAAGGCAAGAGATAGTTTCTATCTGCAACCTGTCCTTGTATACTCTCCTATCTAATCCAGTGATGGCACACATTCCTACTGTGATTTGCATGCATTAAGTTTATGTAACCTAGAATTAGAGGCTATTGAGCATGGAGTTCCTGGTGAGAATAATACTACAGATTTCACTGAAGAGGGGCATGTGTCACAAAAGTGTCCATGTATTTTATACCAGATGTCTACAACTCTGCCCACTTGGGTTCACATTTTTCTCTGCCATTACTCGGTTTCCCAATTCAGGTGAAAGTCTAGTCATGGTGGCTTCAAGAAAGTTTGGTTTGAAATGTAAATGTTTCGGATGAAGATGCTCAACCAGGTCTACTAGTCTACTAAAACCAGTCATTTTTTCCTGTTCTGAAATAGAACTTCATCCACTTTTCTTTAGTTTTAGAGCCATGACTATACTTTCAACTGAATTGAGAAATTGACTAAACGAAGAAAAAACATGAACCCAAGTGGGTTGAATTGTAGGTGTCTGGTATGAAATACACAGACATTCTTCATGTATTCATAATTCCCACTGTTTGGACTAAACTATCATTCAAATGTAGTGAAAATTTGCCTGTTTCCATGTTAACTTTCTCTAACCCAGACAAATGTTCAGTCAAAGTCCCAGCCCATGGGAAAGCATATCCAGTCAAATCCCTGCCATAGGCCTGGCCTTCCCCTCCCCAGTGGCTTAACATTGATACATGTAGGTGCATAATGAGGTGCAAACCCTCCTAAGAGTGCATGTAGTTGTGCAACATTTTGAAGTTCAAAAATAAATACATGTAAGCTTACATGTCAAATTGGAAAGAAAAACCCCACAGTATAGACCTATTCAAAAAATGGCACTTCTAATTTACGTATTTTCTAAATTTAATGCCTCAAGAGAATTAAAATATGCTATTGGAAAGAAGAAGATATAAAGAAGGGTTTTGTGAAAAAAGATGTACGAAAAAATTATCATCTTAGAAGTTACTGCAGTGTAAACTTTGTAAATGACACCAAAATGAGGCTGGTCAGTAATGATCAGCAATATCAAGTACATACACCTACTTGCAAAAAGGTTGTCATAGGAAAAAAGAACTTTAGTAATTTAGTGAGAAAGGAATAAATTATAAGACAAAAGAAGATCACTGAAGCTTAACTCCGAAGACAAAAGAAAGAGTTCAGCTTCAGTTATCTTCTTTTGTCATTTTAATTTATTCCTATCCCACTAAACTACAAATAATCTTTTTTCCTATGACAACCTTCTTGCAAGTAGGTGTATCTCTGTAAAGTCATTCCGTAATATCTTCAAAGAAAAAAATGCCACGGTAATGAAACTTTTCCTGTTCACTTACCTTTGTATGCTTTTTCAGATAAGGTAATATACTGACAAAAAAAAATTAATCAAAGGCATTCAAATAGAAAAGTGGAGAATCGCCATTTTTAGAATCGGTGCATGCTAAACCTGAATTGGTTTAGCATTTGGTTCTCTGTATTACCTGAGATAACTGGTTATCGGCTATTTCTGTTCCTTTTTCAGCATACTTGGCCTGTAAAATACATGAAAAACAGAACTTTTTATATAAATAACCACCTTAACAGGCTTAACAGGCATTGTTCTGTGATGAAATAATATTATGTTGAAAACACGGTAAATACTAAACACATACCTTGGCAAGGCGCTGTTTGTTGATAGCACCTACTCCTCCAGGACCTCTTCTCATCTTATAAATTAGATATTATGAAAAATTAAGTTTATTCAATTACTATTAATAAAATATCTCTGAATACTACACTTCCGGTTTAAATGCGTCGGTTCAAATTTTGTTGGCCATTTTCAGCAGTATTGCTCTTTAAAGATCGCAGGCTCTTAAAGTCCCAGAGTGCATTTGGAATCAGGTGCGCATGCGTAATTAGGTGTTTGATCAAAATGGCGGACGAGATGAACATCAAGAAAATGAAGGTGCGACTTGTGTATACTCATAGTTTAGGCATTTATTCCCAAAAAAATACCTTTTCTTAACCGTATAGATGTTTTTACCTTACAGTATCAATCTTTTGACCCCTTTTTAGATTAATTTTGGTTCGATTTTACAAAATAATAACAAAATGCATAAATGTAGAAGTTTGGCACGTGTTGGCTTGTTTTGTTTAGTGGTTTTCTAACAGATTTTTCATCCAGTGAATGTTTTTGGGTGCTGTTCAGTTTATTTTGCCTGCATATCGATCTATTTTAGGTCGCAGAACTCAAAAAGCAACTTACAATACATGGTTTAGAAACAAAGGGAAATAAGGGAGAGCTCCAAGAACGCCTGCAAGAGTTCCTTCAACAACAAGGTATTCGTAATTAGAATAAAATATGCACCTTCCTGGAGATACCCATAATTCTCCTTGATTTAGCGCATGCAAATGAGGTCAGGGTCTGGTTAGGGGCAAAGTATCAGTAGGGTCGGACCTACTTGGAAGGTCTGTTGTGATTGGAGAAACAATCAATCAATCTCATTGTTTGCTCGTTCTATTGTTTTATTTCTATTGTTCTATCATGAGGGTAGCAATCCAATAGTATTAAATCTTAGGAGAGGTATCAGCCGGCCCCAAAGTATATGAAGGAGACTTTGGAAATTGAACAGAAAACAAACAGGGTTTTATCAAATGTGGATTAAAATTTGAAAGGAGGATGTAAATGGGTTTACCAAATAGGATATCTGAATAACAGAGCTTTTCCTGTTCTTCTTTAGACACAGTGGACAAATTTCCTCAAAACTATAATCAGTTTTCAATGTTTTTACCCTGACCTCACTGGCGCACACAAATCCTAAAAAATTGTGGGAAACTACAGAAAGGAGCATTATGAGAAGCCACAGAACTAATATTACTCTTATGATAAAGGACTTGAACTGGACCACAATGGAGATGCTGGAGATGAAGAAGTTGAGGATGACTTGGAGCATGCGACAGAAATAGGTGATGATGTCTTAGCAGAAGAAAGTCTGGAGCAGAAATCAGGCATGGACAAAGTAAAGCCACTTGATGTAAGTTTTTATCTTTTTTCTTGATAATTGAAAAACCAATTATTTGTTATTGTTTTGTTTCAGAAAGAATAAACATCATCTTTGAATGAACAATGTAATTTTTGCAATGAAGAGTCCACAGTAAATATTTGTATAGATATTACAGATAGTTATTATTATATTAAGGCTTCGACAGACAATGCAACATTGCTTGCAATAGGGAAATCACCCTTTGTCCAACTATGCAACTGTTGCACAAGACAAATTCTACTTCTGCAGTGTCATGTACAACAGTTTGCACAGGTGGACACAAGATAAGCTTGCGAGAAACGTCATGCCCAAGTCTTTATTTGTATACACTGAATGCCAATATGGCATCCAGTTAGACTTGCTATTGAAATGGACTCAAGGCTAGTGAGTCCAGAACAATAACAAGTCTAATTGGATGCCATATGTATCATACCTCTAGGATTCAGACAATAAAGCACCTCCATCAAAAGCCATTAAAGCAGAAGAAGCAGTAAAAAGCCCAATGTAAGTTGATTTGAACAAATATATAGTAAGATTTCACTAAGAACATTTCAAAGGTATCTAATTATAGTGCCTGGTGTTTATTATTTGGCTTTCTAGAATGAAGACAGAGAATATAAAAACGTTTGTTACAAAACCTACGACAGAAGAAGAGGTAATTGCTCATGAGTTTAACAATAATGCAGACATATTTTTGCACAAAAATTTTTGCATATCTTTTTTAAGTAGACTAGGATGACTCTAAAAAACTGCTACATGTAGGTTCCCCAATATGACCAAACAGGCTGGTTGCAGGGCCAAAATTAAAAATTTTTGTACAGTCATATTTTCTGTTCCTTGGAATTAATTTTTATACTTTTGGTAATATTTAGAGAAAAATGCAAAGAATTAAGAGATTTGGGGGTCCAATGAAAGAGGAAGACAAGAAACTAGCTAGAGCTCAAAGGTACTGTATGAAGAAAGCTGTTTTCAAACTTTAAATTTCTCCCTAAATGTAAACTTGCAATATTTCACAGAATTAAGAATTAATTTCCTTTCAATCATACCTCTGTCAAAAAGCTTTGGTGAAATTTATTCTTGGTGTCAGGGATTGGTCGGAAAGTAAGGGGAGTGGGCAATAAATATTCAGTTGTCAAAAGTCATACTTGTTGTGACCCACCCCTTGTTTTAAGCCTATACAGTAAGACCCACCCTTATGTAATGTCTCAAAAAATAAGCCAGCACTAATGAGTGGGTTATTTTCTCATAAACTTCCCCTTATTTGAGGCTCAGAAAGTGACCAACCCCCTGTTTTCCATGCCCACCCCCTTGCAGAACCAGTCCCTATCATTTCAACAAGTCATCATGTAAGTATGCATGGTACATGTAATTGTTTTGCTGTGCACGTAAACTGTACTAAGTCATGTACTAATCCTGAATCCTTGTGTTGAAGGTTTGGAAGCAATATTACAAGTGCTTCTCAGGAGGTTAGAATGCAGCATTATTGTCGACTTGTTTCTTTATTTTTGTCCTTTAATGTTTTTGTGTTAAATAGAGGTTATTAGTTGGCTAAGCAGCTAACACAGCTGTGTATTTTTATGAGTCACATGTATTTTGGTGAGGCTTTAGGCAAGCTAAAATACGAGTGATAAGTAAAAATGCACAGCCATATTAGTTGCTTATTCAACTAATAAAGTGTTTATTATATATTTATACAAAGAATTTACTGATTTTACTGGTGTTTCATTTGAAAACCAGAAAACATATTCATCTTGAATGGATCGTTTATGGTTTCAAGAGCTGTGCACGCACTCATCAAGTTGACAAAACTAGAATTTGATTAGATAAGAGGCTGTCAGAAAACCATTTTAACGTTATCAGGGCTCATCTTTTTCCATATCATGTGCATTTATTGTGTAAATGTATAATATATGACTGTGAATATTTTTTGATAGCCTGCAGACTTAGCTAAACTTAAAAAACGTGCTGAGAGGTTTGGTGAAGTTTCTCCACTTGTAACTAAGGTACAGATACTCATTGAATTATTCCATAGATGTTTTGTAAAGCAATGTGGTCACCATGATCAAATATTATCTTCTGTATCAGTGATATTTTTATCATTCCAGAGTAAAGACCAAGATAGATTGTTAAAAAGAAAAGAACGTTTTGGAGCATCATTAGTGACTACAGATAATGATTCAATAGAGGTAAGAAAAGTACAAGCTTTTGTTAAGATGACATACATGTATTGGTGCTTAGAAGGAAAAGCTTGCATTTGTGACATACCTCTTCTGTTGCCAGAAAATTTGCATTGTTTTTGGTTTTGGTTGTATTTCCTTTGCCCTAGGTAGGATTCCTTTTAGTGGACTTCTGGCTCTTACTGCTTCTGTGTGTGAATTTTAAGTTGCTAACGTAGTGGGAAGTTTTATGGTATAAACTTTCATGTAAAAATCCCTTTTGTGGATTTAAAAGTCATGAAAAGCAATGTTTGCTCACTGGTAATTATCATTTTCTCATCTTGAATTTGATTGTAGGCTAAGAAGAAAAAGCGTGCTGAGCGATTTAGTACTTGAAAGAACAGAGAAAATATTCCCAGCTAGTCTCAATGCACCAACTGCATTTGAACACTAATTACTGCAAAATAGACTTGAAGAACGTTATGACATGGGTCCAGACAACAGCATAAATCTTATTATTATATCCACATCCACTGGATATGAACAATCACACACTCTGATTGGTTCCTCTACTACTAGGATATCAGCTCATATCCCATGAAAAGAGAAGTAAACAAAATGGCGGAGCGTTTCGTTTTTCAAACGTGAAAATAATTAAAATTCTATATTTCTCACAATCCAGTGGATGTGGATATAATGAAACAATTATTCCACTCAATCTTGTCGTACATGGCTAATAGCCAACTCAGTGCTGCGTGCCTCATCAGCTATGAGCTCATGTACGACTTGATTTCGTGGAATAATTGTTAATTAATATCTTAGCAATGTCATACTGTATGTATTTTTTATGTTTTAATCTCAACTTATTGATCAGAGTACAAACTCTGGTGACATAGCATGTCTTTCATGAGGGTTTAGATAGAATTAAATAATGATGATACCTTTACTCATATTGCAACTAGAATCCATCCCTATCCAAACTCTTTTTAAAGAGCCCATTCCTAGATTTAACTAAGAAAATCTTTGGAAAGGAATGTTATGTAGTGAACATCCATCTTATATTTTGTTAAATGTTATAATTTACCAGTAAATCAAAGTCTTGGTATATAAGAAAGCAAGTTGCTATTACAATCTTTAGAAATACTTGAAAATTAAACCTGCAGTAGAATAACATTGCTAAATATAAATGAGCTCTGTTCCCACATCTGTAGGAACCCCATGTGTTGGCAAAACTCAAAATGAAAAAACCAAAGACAAAAAATGTCTTAAGTTATAAAGAGCGTCATATAACGCAAAATACAATTCACCTTCGTCCTATTTTTGTACTTTCCTAATAACTAAGATTTCGTTTTGTTGCATTAGTGGTAACATTAATGCCATCCCTGTCTCTTTCCTTTGGTATCTGACATCGACGACAAGTTTTCTTTCCTTTATGTACCAAAAATAGAGTACTGCCGTTTTTATATAATTAAAAATTGATCAAATCTGTTTTCGTTCAATTCAAATTAATATTTCCTATTTTCGGCAGGTTTTGGTTGGACTTCGTTTCATTTTGTACCCTATTGCTTTTTTTCGGCTGAAATGCGTCAGCTTTTGCGATCTTTCCTAAGTTAAACATATCAGAAGCTTCGCCTGCTATTTTGAATGCATCTTGTTGTTACTGGTATCTTTCCAGTCTTTGGTAAATAGGCAAGGACACCTTTCATGAAAAAAAAAAAACGAACGTGTAGTAATTATGATATAAGTTTTTCAAACATTAAGATCTTTGGGAAAGAATTGGCCCAAGAATACATGTTTAGTAGTTTGGACTATAGTATGAACACTTAACCACCAGACGTAAAGACAGAGCTGCTTGTCTTGATGACCCATCTTCCAACTCCTCCACCACCCCCTACGAAACA
Organism: Stichodactyla mertensii; assembly: GCA_011800005.2. NCBI lineage: Eukaryota > Metazoa > Cnidaria > Anthozoa > Actiniaria > Stichodactylidae > Stichodactyla > Stichodactyla mertensii. The sequence continues at coordinate 6,784 of JAAAQI020030233.1, read as the reverse complement.
AGTCATAAAACCATGTGTAAGAAAATTTAGAAATTTGAGTTATGATTCGTACGAAAAGAAGACGTCGTAAGAAAAAGCCGACGAAATTTAGTTGAAATCTAAACTTGATATTTTTTGGATACACCAAATTGAAAAAACATTGTCGGGTTCAAAAGGGTAACTCATAGAAGGTAAGACCGAAAGGGCTTATGGGTAAGCACTTTGTAAGGCCCATATTATATGCATAGGATATTGTTTATTGTTGCAACTCTCAAGCATTTGTTTGAATTTTCGAAGAAAGCAATATTTGAGAATCATAGCAATGCCCAACGCATATTATGGGCCTCAAAACTCTTTCGAATACGATGTATACACCAAATTGAAAAAACGTCGGGTTCAAAAGGTCGAATCATCAAAGGTGTGACCGAGGAGGATTCTGGGTAAATAGTTAAAAAAGCTATACACAATAAACACATCCACGTGCATCATCAATGTACCTTCCCCCTCCCTGCCCCCAACGTAGACACGACCGGAAGAGTGCGGGATGCGGGGGTACGCTAACAGAGGGAAGTGCTGTCTTTCGCCTCCCTGGTCCGGGGCCAATTTAAACACGCGGGGCAACAAACAAGCAAACAAACCCACACGCACAAACAAACAATGATTAAACATTGGCAAAAAGAAATGTACATACTAGTTACATACCTCCTCCACTACCGAGTGTACAATTGTTGTTTGGTGGACCACCACTGACTGATAGCTTTGTACTTGGATCTCCATACAGCTCATCAGCGTATATTACAATACTTCCCCCGGCTCCACTTCCTCCTGCTCCTGTCTTATAGATTCCCCTGTCAGGGTAACATTGCCCACGCTCACCTACAAAAAATAATTACTTGGTCAGGAACCGATAGATAAGGGCTGATTTACACGCTACGATTTGTCGGTCCGATGTCAGTTTTATTGTTTTTAGCACTCTTTTTCGTTTCAAAAGTCGGGCCGACACAAGAAAAATCTGCTGCAGTGCAACAGATTTTTCAGAATCGGGCCGATTCTTTCGTTTTTCCATACAATGCCTATCAAAAATAGGGCCGACAATCGTAGTAGCGTGTAAATCAGCCTTAAGATTTTATTATAGTGTACATCACCGGAATAGAAAGCAGGCGAGAAGTATTATTATTGACATTTTATGCAATCTTCAGTCGCCCGCGTGGGGAGGGGGAGGGGGAAAGGGAGAGCTAGTGCATTTTTATTCTGATAACCATATAATAGTAAAAGGCCCTACCTGTTCATTGCAAACAAAATTTAGACCCCCTATCTTTTTGAAAATAGAATCTTACCAAAACTATTTACAATTTCTGATCAGGTCCGTGAAAAGTAAAGGCTGTTGTGCACGTCGTCGCAGGAGTATAAACGAGTTCTACTTTTGTGACGTCGCGCACAACAGTTTGCACGGGTGGGCACACGGTACAATTCTCCTGTTGCAAGCAACGTCGCATCTTGTGTCTTGTGCATCTTGAGCCCATATTAAATTGAGTACTTGATCACTTGCGTACCTCACGCGTTTTGATTAATTTTCGTAGACGATGAAGTCAATAAAAGTATTCATTGTGTTGATCAATGGTCTTATTTAAACACGACCACAACATGAGGTTATACCCAAATTCTGGTCATAACCTTTTCCTTCATAGATTTGGCCCTAATTCGCACCAGCCTTCTGCCCTCTTTAATTTGTGACTAAACTTCCCTTACCATTTGCCTCGATTTTGCCTTCAAGAATTAATCGCTTGACAAATAACAGTATGATTCCGCCTCCAGCTCCTCCTGTTCCTCCCCAGCCAGAAGCACCACCGTATGTCAATCCACCTGCCCCACCTCCACCCCCACCAAAACTTATTCGATTCTCGAAGTCGAGGTTGCCGTACTGCATCCCACCTACAAGATATAACAAACAATGTTCATGTATCTTCCAATCCACCTATTCATTCATTTATCCACCCATAACAACCAGCCAGGCGGTGAGAAATGAGATCTCAAAGAGGTTTTGAAAAGTAGCCTCAACAAATAAAAAGAAACAAATAAAATGCCCGGCTGTTGTGAAACACTACTATTAGAACTTTTCCTACCTCCTCCTCCTCCAGATCCATATTGAATTCCATTCATGGTAGCTGTTGATCAAGAAAAGAAGCATAAACAATAAAAAATGCTTGATTGCTAATCGGTTTTATATTGCTATCTGTTTCATCTTCGTATAATATCTATTTAATCTTAAATGAATCCGAACATTACATCCTCCTGTGCCACCACGTGAAGCTGTACCATCTTTACCACCGGGTGTTAGGGTGTTGTTTCTACCATCGATACCAGGACAGCCCTCGTCAGCTCCCCCGCCTGCAAACCTACCAATCTATGAGAAAAGATAGAGTTAAGGAATCAGCTCAGCTCCTTGTTCTTTGAACCCCTTTTGTAACCACGAAGTCTTAATTGTTTTTCAATTAGCTTGTTACTGTTTTCTAAGTTATAGACAATTACTGACATTACAGAGTAGTTCAGGTCTCAGAACCTCATGCAACAGGTAATCCAGTCTCGGTTCGGTTTTCGCGTCTAAGTCACAAAAACATGACGCAAAGCCTTCATACAAGTGAGCGTATGTCTTTAAATGATATTAGTATTTTACCCTGAAGTACTTGAATTGCATTACATATCAAAGTAAATTCAATGGAAGGTGGTTTACCTCTTGAATAGCAAATCCTCCATTGCCTCCAGGTCCTCCACATGCATCTCCACTGCCACCACCTCCTCCACCAGAGAAGTGTCCTCCTCCACCTCCTCCTCCGGTACCGCTATTACCCTCCTTTGACCCACCACCACCTCCAGCATGATACCCTCCTGGACCACCAGCCGCAAAGTGGCCTATTAGATAAAGATTAAATATATTATTAAGGAAGCTCGAAACGGTTTTCGTGCGCGCGCTCTTAATGACGTATACAAAATCATAAATTAAAATCAAAATTAAAATTTTGTCCCAAAAAATCTCGTATTTAAACTAAAATAACTTAAAAAGTGGACGGTAAAATTTCTTTAAACTTTGCATGTGAGTTTTATTTTAGGGTTCGTGGCTAAGAAAAAATTCAAAAATTCTGTAAGAGGCAACATCTTAGAATAAACTTCATTGATTTTTGAGAATTTCCTCTTACAGAATTTTTTTCTTTTCTTTCAAATCAAAGATTGTATCATGAAGTTATAATAGGTCCGTTTTAAAAAATCTTTGACGTGCCGTTTTTGAGTTATGATTTTTTGAATGAAAACTTTCGCGCACATTTGAAGTGTTCTATCGTTGTCATAGCAACGTCTCACGTCATATTTTCAATTTTATTCTAATCTTTACTTTATGGTCTTTGGTCTTTTGGGTCTACTTCCTGTTATTCATTAGCCAGATAAAGTTTTGCCAGGCCCTTTTTTGTTAGCGTATGCCATTTCAAAAACTATTTCAAGCCTCCTTAAGAACACAAAATCCAGCTTTATGCACAAATAGTGATCGCATGATTTTACATTTTTGGATCGAATATACCTCTTATTAACCGAGCGCGAGGGTCGTACCGTAAGTTATGGACCGGGTATATTACAAACGTACAAACCGAGCAAGCGAGGTTAATAAGATGTTTATTATATTGCAAGGCGAACATTAAAAAACCCTCTGGGACCTAGGGTATCTTACTCATGCAACATCGATATAATTCTCTTGTGAAACGTTCTCTGAGTTGTTTTTACCTATTATGGTATTTTAGAAAAAAATCGTCGCAGAATTCGAAAAAGATGGACGCCATATTTGTATTGGGTATATCAAAAGGGCGATTTTTGATCGTTGAGGAATCGAATATAGGATTGCATTAAACATCGCAGCAAAAACCGACCGTGTAAGAAGGCTTTAAGAACTGATGAAGAAAAGGGACACAACGGGAAGACGCTCGATAGGGTATGGACTCCAAGCAACCATCCTGTGCTTTTTTAGTTGTACACACACCGGCCAAATAATAGAGATACTTCATGCAGTGTTTATCAGCAAGAGCAGCGTGATGTCAATACGCCAACCATTTTCACAAAAGCTCTTCACAAGCTGTTTTTTTTCGCCAGCCAATCAATTTTTGGGTGGCACATAAATGGAAAGGCTTACGTCACATGAAGTATCGCTACACGGCGTAACTTACTCCCAATCACAGTACACTACAGTAAAACCTGTGAAAGTACAGATATACTTACTTTGTCCTGCTCCTCCTGATCCTGATCCTCCGGCATAAGTTTTTCCTCCGTTTCCTTCACTTTCAGGCAGACACGTGAACGTTTCTCCTCCACCTCCTCCGAATCCTCCTGCTCCATTGCTAGGAGCTCCTGCAACACCTCCACGATAGCCTAGTTTTGAATAAAGATTTCTCAACATACCTCGCACCCTCAAGATTTTTTGAGGGGGAGTGCACCATTTACGATTGGGACTCGAGCGCAAATTGACCTTGAAAAGCTCATCTCAGGGGGATGCGCACCCGGCCAAATCTGCCCTGTGCATAGAGATCAAGGGAAAGTTTCGAGACTTCTCATTTAAGGACGTTCATGGGCATTTTTTCTGCGCATCCTTTCTGCGCGCATGCTTGAGCTCTTTCAAATGAACGAGGAACGCCTGGATGATTGTGAAGCGCATTGAGCCGGCTGTTAAATGCGCTATATAAGTGCCCATTATGATGATGATGATGATGATGATGATGATGATGATGATGATGATGATGATGATGATGATGATGATGATGATGATGATTTTCTTTATATAACAAACGTGATCAAATTCAAAATGGCGGCCACATTTTCAAAGTTTATGTCATAAAATCTCCAAAACGAAGTCGGTGACTCCCATTTTTTATTTTATTTTCTGAAACTACTTTACAATATCAAATTTTACAGGAAAAATAAAAGAAATCTGGCGACGGGATCACTTCAAAATCACATATTTTGGACATAAATGGAATCGAATTTTACGTAAAGCGAACGCCAAAAGTCCACACTTGTAGCCCAAGAACATTCCAAAATACTACTTTTCAACATAAAATTTAAATGCTTAGCAATTATCAACCCATATTCTATAGGGTCCTGTGAAAAATGGTGACGATTAATTGATTTTTCAGCAAATTTTAGCTTCATTTTTGTCCGCCTTTCCATGTTTGCATTTTCCACGTGTTTTACCTCAAAAAGGGTGGAACTTCCACGCAATTTGACGGCTAAACGAAGTCGGTGACCCCCATTTTTTATTTGCTCTTTTTACTTCTATTATCTTTTGCCCATGAACGTCCTTAAGTAACTGCTACTCTCGAACTGCAAAGCTACACCGAATTTTTCCTTTCGGTTGTTCGAAATCAACCTTTCCTTCAAAAACAATGAAACCCCAAAACTTTAAAAAGACATCCCTCACCTTTTCCTGACCTGTGGTGATTAAATCAAGAGCAAAGATATTTTATTTTAGCAACAAATCACTTACGTCGCTGAAATCCGTGGTTTGAAACTTTTTTTAAAAAACAACATGCATACATGAATTTGATTTAACGTGGTCGTGAATGAATGTATTCGGGTATTATTTGTAAAGAATATTTGTGGAAAACCTACCTGCCCCACTGACCTCTATTTTTGAAGTGTTATCAATCAACAAGTTTGTGGCTCGTAAAGCCAGAATTCCTCCTATAGCGCCTGAACGTGCACGACAAGTCAAAGTAGTCCGCCAAGTCAGATTCATATTATCAAACGTTGGAAGGCGCTGGGCGATTATCTCACAAGGATTACTTGCTAAATTAGAGAGCTTTGATAATGGTGAAACTAAGGAAACCACGCAGCTGTAAAAAGAAAAACAAACAAAAGGAAAAGTAGAGACTATGCAGGAAATAAGCAAAGGAACCAGAAAAAAAGAGAAGAAAAAGAAAACAAAGAAGTTATAAAGATAGCGAAAATACGGCAGATACCTTTCCTCAACAGGGGAATTTACTTGGACGATTTCGTATTTCCCGTAGTCACTGAGTTCTGATTGGCTAACGAACAATAATAATTCTTCCACATTATCCATTTCACTTGCACTGCAGTTAACAAGTTTGATAGCACTCGAGTTGAATTCTTCGACTTTCCAGGCTGGCATGTCGGTTGAACAAATATCATTAACTGCAAAAAGGAAGAATTTTTTTCAGGTATCCCTTAGGCACCTCTAACGATTTAATAATCCCATGCTATGGAGCTTTTGACTTTTTTACGTATTTCCGGGTCCAATTACATCTAATATGCGCTAAAATAAAACTAAAGATGTTAACTACAATTCATCCTTCGTCTACATATATGCTATAGTATGTGCAGCAATTTCTAAAACAGTCTTCTTTGCCTGCAAGTCACATTTCCATGCCAGTGGCATCACAGCTCCATAGTGTGGGGTTCAGAAGTCTCCCCTGATTTCCTAGAAAGCAAGAGGGTGATCCCTATTTTCTCCATTTTGAAACCAAACATTTTACTATTCAGATCTAAAAAATGTCGATGTCAATGAGAAAAACTTGGCATTTACCAAAATATATAACATTTTTTGCACGTTTTGTAGCAAGTTTTCTTGGAGTTTTATTTTACTGAAAACATGAGCCAGATATTTCCAGGCTTTTCTCTTAACGTGGAAGTGGGAGAGTCAAGCGGAGAACAAGCAAACTCGTCACGTTTTGCTGGTTTGTCGGAGACAGAATTAAAATCTGTCAGCAATGATTGTAATAAGAATTTAGCAATCAATCACAAATAAAATGAC
>JAAAQI020030122.1:0-18923 GCA_011800005.2 Stichodactyla mertensii | reverse complement strand
GAATGGCTTCTTTTTTGGCGAAAAATGATGAATGTGTACGAATGATTCATACAGTATACTAACGCTACTTACTTCCCCTCCACCTGCCCATTGAGGAATATGCATGAAAAAAGTGGTATAAACCGGCTGATAGCGTGGCTTCTTTTTGGACGTAGTGGTTTGAGGAATATAGGAGAGGCAGAAGGGTAGGGATGAGAAGAAATGAAGAGAAGAAAAGCGAAATGGGAGAAAACCTACCTGAAAGCTATGGACTCTAGAACAGCTCTTACGATATGACACTTGGTTGTGGATACTTTGATTCCCATTAATGATACACAAGCCTTGTTGTCATTGATCGGTGCCTGAAAAACAATATATACATCTGTTTCAAAAACGTTACCACCGTCAAAAGCAAGTGACAAATCGGGAGTTGAAAGCCAACTCTTGGTACCGTATTAGGGACCGTTCATTTTTTATCGGGAGGGGGGGTGGTTTTTGGAATTTTTGCTAAAAATTTTGTGTAGCCCTCCTTTTATTCCATAAAATTTTCACTTGCCCCTCTCATTTTGTCCATGTTTTGCATGACCCCCCCTCCAATATATCATATTTTTTCTATGGGCCCCCTTTCATAGCCAAATTTTTCCGGTGCCCCCCCCCCCCCCACAAAACCACCAGCCCCCCTCCCGATAAAAAGTGAATGGTCCCTTAGCTGCGTTTTCGGGCACACATTTGAACTTGCAGCCTGCCATAATACATTGTAGAAATACAAAATGACCACGTCTCTGAACTACTGAAAAATCAACCGAGGTCTTTGCGGTCTTGCCACGTTGCTTTCAGCTGCAGCAACATTTTTGGAAATAAGTGTATAATTATAAACATGCACATGCACAAGCATATGTAGGAAATGAGACAAATAAATGAGACAAATAAATGAAACTAAACAGAGAGAAAAATGGGAAAACACTGAAAAAAGAGAAAAATACAAAGACAGATAATATGATAAAAATTAAGAGGTTGTCAATTATATCAAGCCTGGAAAATTTGCACTAAGGCTGTGTTCATTATATACGGCAGGGGGGGCAGAGGATATTTTATTTAAGTGGCAATTTTTAGTCCCCCCCAGAGATCATTGCAAAATTTTAAGATCCCCCCTTGATCATTGAATTAGTTGTTTGTAATTAACTTTAAAAAATTAGCATCCCCCCATCATTACAATAATAATTTGCCTCCCCCAAACACCTAAAAAAAATTACGATCCCCCCAAATATCTTCTGCCTCCCCTGTGGTATACACAGCCTAACCTGTAAACCATTAAAAGCAGGGACAAAATATACATCATCAGAATCTATCAAAAAAAAGTGAAAAGATTAAGACAAAATTGCAACACTCAGATTATAAACAACCCAATGAACAATGATGTCATGAACATCTGTCACAACAGCAACAATAACAACAACAGACCAAATCAGCTAATGTGTTGCTATACCCAATTCAAATCTTTTGGAAAAAGGTTCTTTCATATTTCAATATCACATGGAAATGAAATGGAAATTTTTGGAACAAAAGTTCTTATTCCCAGAAAGTTTTAAATTGGGTAGAAACAAACTTAATAGTGACGTTAACTGATTTGACTTATGATTCATAAGTGACATGGGCACAGATAATTCAAGGCTTACAGTTGACTTTTAGCTTACACCTCTGTTAATATCAGAAAAACTAATGAAGGTAACAAATAAGTCATATTGTATTTACTTTCTACAGAGAATGCCATGTCACTTGTGTCATTGACATCATCAAAAAATCCTGAAAAATTAAGAACAAATTTCAACAAAAATGCATTCTTTAAGGTCAAAGATAATCACTGAATGCCTTCCACTTTCTATCTACTGTTATTTCTTCAAAAACTAAAGAGACTTAAAGACTGACCCATTGATTTCGACCATTCAATAGCAGTAGCTGTTCCTGCAGCATTCCCTTCAGCCATGTACACTGTTTCAGATCCAATTTTCCAAGCCACCAAGGGGTACAAACCTACAGAGTAAAGAAGATGTATTTAATTTGCCAACCAATGAAAACAATGTACTGTGTGGTTATAAACTAAGTGGTGAGGAAGCTAACGTTTTAATCAAAGGTTGAAAATCATGTATCAACATTAGTATTCTTGACCAGTCATATGCTCAAATTTATACACCAGTAAACTTTCATTTCTCCACCTCTGCTGCTAATTTACAACCCATCCCTGAATAAAGTAGGTCCTAAATATATTATTGAAATTGTTGGACCCATACCTGCCACAGATACATGTGGATATTTTCCAGTATTGATGTCGATAAATGTCCCAGTGCCCATAGTACACTTGATGTCACCAACATCAAAACAGCACTGGCCAAACATTGCAGACTGCTGGTCTGCAACCTATTGACAAAAAAAAGTATGCACTCAAGGAGTGGTAGATATGGGGAGTTGGGGGGGGAGAAGAATCTGTTAACCCCGTCCTTCAAAAGCATAAGATTTTTCTATTCACCTGTGGCCAATAATGTTTCTTAGACAAAAAACATATCATCAAATGAACAGTGTCCCATTCACTGGCTGCTTGTATCCTTCTTAGGGAGCAGTCAGTGTAGAGGGAAGGCTATGATGATTTCTACCCTGCAAGCAGAGGTTATTTTCTCCTACTTCTAGGGGAGCAACAAGGTTATTTTTCTCATCGCTCCCCTAGATGTAAGAGAAAATAACCTCTGCTCACAGGGTAGATGATTTCAAGATGGGGTCATAATTTTTTAGCAATATTTTGGGGGGGGAGGCTTTAGAAAATTTCACCAAAAATAAAACAAAGGAGGGCCATGGTTTTTACTATTGTTTGCAGGATATCACATAATGGGGTTCAGAAAAACTTACTTTATAGAATGGCAGGAGGGTTCCAAAAAATGTAGGGGAAAAAATTTAAAATCATTGTAGCCCCTCTACATAAATTATGAATGCTCCCTTATTTGCATGTTTATCAAAATATCTAAGGCAGAAGTTAATTTTGCTATCCATTTCTTCACAACCTAGAAGAACCAATAAAGATGAATGAGATCTACTTACAACTGCTCTGATAGGAATTGGTGCACCAAAAATGTCCTTAACAGATTCACATATTGGACCACTGCAAAAGTAAAAATGTTGAGAAAACATTATGTGTAGTAAATAATTGATGGAAACACTTGTATATATCACCAGAGAGAGAAAAGAAATTTAAGTACCTGGTGTCAACAATTTTTGGTAATATTGATGCTGGAATATTGAAAAAAGTTGTGACAATAGAGCTCCATTCCATCTGTAACCAACAATTCAAAAGGGGATATGCTTAGTTAGTGACCAAAATGCTAACTGAATAAATGAAAAATCCAAAATGGGAGTACTGAAGCAGCACTTTCAAACAAATAAATCATTGTTAATTGTAACCAAGCTATACACAAAAAATGTAATATTAATGAAGAAATATTATTAAACAATGGAAATAATATCCAGTCTTATTCTTTGTAGACTTACCACAAAGGGGTCAAACATTCCTGTAGAACTAGCATTGGAGTAGTCAGTAATATGGCATTTATTTCTTGTTAACTTCCAAAGTAGCCAAGTATCTATTGTGCCAAATAATAATGACCCATTTTCTGCCTTTCTTTGTAACTAGTGAGATGAAGTTTATGTTGTACACAGATCAGCTGTTTTTTTTATTCTACCAAGTAAAATGTTGAGTAACTTCACACAACTGACATACCTCAGGATGGTTTTTCAGTAGATAATGTAGCCTCATTGTTACCTAGCAACATGATACGAATGTAAGAAATTCAATTATGATCTTATGATAGGATTGTGATAGGAAAACAATGTCATAATATATGATTGCTGTAGCAATAAATCTTTCTGTAGCATCAAATGATCTAACCTGTTGAGTAGAAAAGTTAATTACACTGCCAGCCAAAAACTGCTTGCGTCTAGATATCATGTGCATTAACTTTGAACCAGCTTGTAAACTCTTCAAACGAGAACAAAAAAATTAGTATGATGAAAAATAAAATAAATGAATGAAACTAGCAATGGAGGAAAGGTATGTAGGAGGGAGGAACATATTCACTCATGGGATGGGTGAAGAAATTGAGTGGGAGAGACAAAGAGATGAAATGAGATAGGAGGGAGGGAGGGTACGATAGATAAATGGAGGGATGGATGGAGGGAGGGAGGGAAGGATATTAATCAAAGGATACATAGGACAAGAAATAATTAAGTGAGGAGGAAAAGAGCAGTGAAGGATAAGAAGATGGATTGATAATTAATAAATGAAGCTACAAGTAATATTTGAGCTTGACAAACCCACTTTAAGTGCAAAAGATTTGTTCCAGTTTTCGGTATGATCACTTGACCGTAGATCTTGCCATGATATAAAATTGTGCTGTGGTTTCCCAGTTTTTCTAAAAAATTCAATTCAATTTTAATTATGAATACCTAACTTAAGACTCTGAGGTGGCACCTAAACACTTCCTAAGATTTTATAATTAATTGGAATTCTACTAAATTTCTACCTATCCCATGTCACAAATGTCCCTCGCTGTGTTGATATACCAAGTGCTGTTACATTTTCTGCAGAAATCTGTTCAGCTGTAAAATTCAAAGTTAAAGGTTTAGAAAAGTTTTAAAAGGAATGGCACATAAACAGCAAGCAAGAGTATGGCTTGTGTAATGAAGATACCATGCATTGATACTGAATTGTCATGGTTTCCAAGACAGTATTGCATTGTGAGTCTGTAACTAAAGTTTTCAAGAGTGCAAATGAGTTGAAACATGTTCTGAAATGCATGTGAAAGCAGATTATCTAGATAATTCTAATGTACCAATCAATGTAACCCCCTCCCCTACCCCCTAATCCAGGCATGACTGGGGGAATATAGGGTATATACCTACTGTTCATTTCCTTTTGAATCCCTACCAGTAGAGAGAAGCCCATTCTTTCACCTCCCTGATCCCTTGACCAGAGCCAATTCAAACTACCAAGAGAGAGGGATATGTAGGGGCATTGGATTGGATCAGTAACATTCCCCTGGAGGTTGAGGGCAGTTTTCTATTTTCACAGGCGTCATTTCCAAGTTCCTGGTCATGCTCAGGTTGAGAGGGAGTTTACATTCACTGGTACATAAAGTTTCTATGCACATGAACATAAAGTCTTTAATGTGCTTAATATATACCTTCCATAGTCTCCCAAATTACATCCTGAAACTGTTCCCATAGGTGATAAGGCTCTATCTCTACCCATCCAGCCTGTGGATGCAGTAGTTCTATCTGACAATTGTAAATGCACACAAAAAAATATGAGTTTCACTTGACAAAAAGTTAGATAACCAATATTATATTGTACTAAAAATGTGGTTTCTACTGAGAACAGAGTCCGAAAATATATTCAATACATATCAAGAAATTGAATAACATTATTTTGATAATATTTTAGAAACAATTAATAAACAAACAAGATTAATTAGTAAATCAAACATAAGTGTACTGTGAACTTATTCAAAAATCTACACTTCAACTTGTGAGGGAGATAAAGCCATATTGGTTAAAAAAGGATAATTCGATCTGACAGAGAAACAAATAGATTTTTCATAGCCTTATCTAGTTATGAATTTTACAGCGAAAGCGTAAAAAGAGCGATCGAAAGCAAAATAAAATTGCGTCGTGACTCCAATGTTTACAAGAAAACCACATGACAACTAGTTGGATTTCTCACCTTTCTTGTAGTGCTGTACTTAGAAATACCAAATTTATCAAAAAGATGGCACGTCATAAGGGTAGTTCCTACGTCTACAGCTATGATATTACATGGCTTTTCTATTTGTTCTGATGAGGATTTGTTAGGATTCATTTTTAGGTTTTTGAAAAGTCTTTCTTGTTCCGAAGTCATATCTGTATTGGCTTTGGGCTGGCTTTGGGAGAATCTAAAGGCAATTGACTAAACTTTTCTGGGGGTGGTATGGGGAATATATGTTATCCTGCATTAATAACATAACGCATTCATAGCTTTTTCTTTACAAAAATAGATAAGTATGAAACAATTAAACTTAAATTTGCTTAAGAATCAAGATATAACCAGATTAATCTGATAATTTTATTTTCCTGTGGATGTGTTATAGACGTTTAGCAACCCTCCCCTCCCCTCCCCAGTAGTCATCTGTCCCTGGAAATGAGATAGACTGGTAGCTAATGATCATGATTTGGCGCGCCATTTTGAATCACAAAAATGGCGGGTGTTTTTGATTTGGGTCAAAAAAATCAATATTTGATAAGTGTTGTTCATTGATTACTATACCCAAATGCTTAGTTATGAAAGGAAAAGAAAGTGGACATTTGTGAACTTCAGATTGAAATTTCATGGAAATTATTGCGAGAGATTTTCAGTGTTTTTCAGTGCCTTCCCGATTCAGGATTCAAATCAACTTTTGTAAACTTTTCGAATCTTAAATTTGTACAAATGTTGACTAATCGAGGTAATGATCAAGGCTGCGGTAAGTGGCTGACGACCAAGAATACGAGACGAATGGCTCAATCCTTCAAGCAGAAAAACTTTAGAGGAGCTAAGAAAGGAAGAAAAAGACCTTGGGCTTTCAAAAGTGACCACGTTCCCGGAGTTGTTATCTCGAGTACACCAATGTCTCCTAGACTTGTGGAGATGTTGTCTCGTGTAAAACAAGCTAAGGTGGATCGGTTCTTCAAGCCTGTTGGTTCTAAAGACAAGAACCATGAGAGTGGAGAGGTTTCAAGGAGCAATGATGGTGGGTTTAGCAAAAATCAAATGTTGCAAAGCTACACAGCTCCTCCTGTTCTAAGAAGGCAACATAAAGTTACTTCAGGTTTGTACAAAACAAACATTTTTGACTGATTTCTCCCCTCCTCTTGTACCCCAATTCTTTGGTGGTTGTCCACCCCCCTTCCCTACCTGTACCTGGGAGTTATTCCTCTTCTACCCTCTGCTCCTGTACATTGGAGTTATTGCTCTGCATCACTATGCCTCTGTGGTTGTTGCATCTCCACAGCTATCCTGATACCTGAATGTTATTTCCCTAAAGGCTCAGACACATGATGTTTCCTGCAACGTTGCTTGCAATGAGGAAATGGTGTGTCCACCTGTAAAAGTAAAACTCATTTCTACTTCGCGATGTCATGCGTAACAGTTGTATAGGTGGATACATATATGGTGTGATTTCCCTGTTGCAAGCAATGCAGCATCATGCGTCAGAGCCTTAATTTACTCTGCATTTGGTATAGATACCTCAAATGTCAACATCTCAAAGAATACTTGCCATACGTGAATTTTCCTAGTTACAATTTCCATTTCTTTCACAGACCAGGAGGAGTTGCCACTGTGGGATGACGATGACTTGCATTCAAATGTGAGACAGCCCAATGAAACAGAAAAACTTGATATAAGTGGAATATTGCCCATAGAAACCTTAGATTCTTGTTTTCATGCTGGCGAGAACATAACCAAAGGTTTGCAACCCTACAGTACTGAAGAAACAAATCCACATGAACCAAGTCCAACAGATGAAACCATAAGAAGTCCAAAACCAAAAAGATTAAGATCCATGGCAGATGAATCTCCCATAAATTACCCAATTCAATATGATGACGATGATGGAAAAGATTCTGACCACTTTCATTATACACAGTGGGTTAATGAACAGATTAAAAAATCAAAACAACTTCAAGGTGATGACATCAGTCTAGATAGTTCTGATAGCAGTCACACGAGAGCACAGTTCCTACCAAGTTCTGGAGAAGTTTCAGCTTCTTTTTCTGTTGATTTCAACAGAAAATACAGCCAAGATAAAGATAATGAAATGATTTCAAACACAGAGTCACAATTTCAATTCACAGAATGGGCCTTAGAACAAAAGGCAAAATGCAAAGGATTGCAAAACCATGATTTATTTGATGCAAAAGTAAAATTATCTGGTCAGGACAATGTGCATAGCAAACTTAGAGAATTTAAAAGTCCTAATTTGGATTGGAGTGACTCAAACTTTCAATATACAGACTGGGTTAGAGAACAGAAAGCAAAAAGTAAAGAAATTCAACATTTATTACCTGAAACAAAGGGCTATTTTCAAACTGATGATAAATTAGTGGATGCAAGTTTGAAAGGAAGTGATGTGTGTATCCCAGAGTCAGAAGTATTTGAGGAAACAAATACAGGGAGTCAATATAGATGGCAGCACGAAAATGATGAGGACTCCATTAAGGAGAAATCAGAAAGTATTGCTGCTAACAAGAAGACTGAAGGTCTAAGAAATGATAGTGATGCAAAGCCTTCCAGACAGGCATTTAAAGATGTTTCTAATGGCATTATATGTAATAATGAAACTAGTTTAAGGTTAAGGAGAAACAGTCCTAGCAAAATGCTCAGGAATGAGACTGAAAAAGAAGGGATTGATAATACAACCAGTCCTTCCCAAGAGAGTGAACTATTTCAGTACACAGAATGGACAAAGGTTCAAAAACAGATTTGCAAACAAATTCAACAGGCACCAGAAGCACCGAGTTTCCAGGATGATTTCTGGGATGTGCCTTCAGTAAAAAAAGACACAAAGTGTAGAAATGAATGCAGGACAACAGAAAAACAGCTCATTCTTGCTTCAGATACAGACCAAGAAAGTGACAGTGACATTTGTGAAAGTCTTTCTTAGTATCAGATGTAAAAGAAAAACTAAAAAATTATTCTGTCAATCAAGTTGGCAGTAATTTATATTTTGCATATTCATATGCAATTAATAATTAAATTGTGTTAACATTATATAGGAATTGAACCCAGAACAGTATGCTTGTTGATTTAACTTTTTGTTGTTGTTGCTTCAGCAACTAGATTAAGTTTGTTTGGTTGCTGTAAGAAGTGGTTACTTTGTTGTTTTGTGTGTGTATTGTTTGTTATAAGCTGTTGTTTGTTATAAAATAGAATAAAATAATATATTATATAATAACTAAGAAAAAGATAAATCACTTATAAACATGATGACAATTTCTGGAATTATAACTACAGTATTTTCTTTAATCTTTGGCTTGAGTTCCTGTTGCTTATTTATATAAAATATTTACAGTCACACTGAATAAGCAGTAGAGTGAACATACTTAAACCGTGAAACAAAGTAATAATTACTACTAATTACTAAATAGACTAGTAGATCTAATTAGAGATTTACTATTTTACACACGAATAGACAATCTGCAATGGACTTGAAACTTTTTATTCAAATTTCTCTATCAACATTAATATCGAATAAATCAGACTGGGACACAATTAAATACACTACACACTTTACTCATGAGCAACAAATTGAGTTTTTGTTTTCTTTAATCAAATCTTGTAAATAAAGCAGCACAGTTAGATTATATTTAATGCTAGTCTAATCCGTCAAAAATACTAAATACTACTAAGTTATGCTAAAGTTCACATTTAGTAATAAATATTAATATTTATGTTTCACAGATTAAGTGCGTGCACTCTACAATAAAAAAACTTAGTTACTAGTTTTTTAACCTTGAAAATTTGTGTTAAAACTGCATTTGTTTTGGAGAATTCTTTTCTGTTAAGGGCATGGTGGTGACGATGAGGGTTTTGCACAATAGTTAATATGCTATACCATGACAATTTTCATGGTACCGTAAATAACAAAAAATATACTAAGCCATGCCATTAAGAAATACAATGAATATCAAGTTATCAGTTATCATCTGTGGAAAGGCATACAAATAAAATGGGCATGATATCTCTCTGGCATACTATTTATGTGCTTGCATATGTTTTATAAAATTAAGGTTTGACATGATAAGTTTAGATAAGACTAGTTGTGTGATGACAGTGTCTTTAATGCTTGACAGCATTTTTATTTCTTTCCCTTTGTTTTCTGGTGTATAAGCTCCCTGAAGTCTGAAAGGATTTTGTTTTCCCGCTTGGAACGTTCTTCATAGTTAAACATTGCTAATGCACGCCTAAAAAATAAATAAAATAGCAAAAGATAAGTTGTGCAATAACAAAAATATCACTTATCCATAAAAATTATCTTCATTAAGAGCACATACTTCTCATCTGCACTGTAAATCTGGTTCTCCTTTCTCAGACGCACAGCCTCCATTCGTCGATGTCTAACAAAAAAGAATGATTATTTAGCACTTTAAACAACTGTTGCAGCAGTTTTAACATCTGCAGTCAAGAATGTGCAAAGGTAAAAGAATATGAACAGAACATTTCTGTGGTAAGTTGTCTGCACGTTGATGGTAGGCTGTCAGTACTAGGCTGACAGAGCTTAGGTACAGCCAAACATCCAGCTCAGTTATTTTGGGGTCTTAATCTTGCCTACTCCATGAAAGGAATTATTACTTGGTTACATACCTGCTACCACTCATTACATATCCAGCATCTTCAAATGATGCAATTTCATTACTTGTAAGGCCAATTTCACCACGCCTTGGGATACGCTTTCCCATTTTTACATATTCTGCCATTGCTTCACCCTCACCTGGCAACAATGCACCTCCAAAACTAAAGAAATCATGGTTATTAATTTAAGATCAGAAACAAGTTTAAGTAATTTCAAAAGGCAAATAAGAAAGAAAGATTTAACTAATTTGATTGAAAGCGACTGTGGAACTGATTGTCATCTCTGTACATATTAATAGTATTAGTATGAAGTAGTATTATCGAAATTACAAATGCAGTAACAAATATATTTTAGTCTTATTTAGGAGATATATTTATATAGAATGAGTTTTATATTTAGAATTTCTACATTTAGAATTTTAGCTGGTTTTATTAGTTTATATCTATTAGGTTATAGGATCTTAGGGTTTTTAGATAGTAGTCATTAAATTCTTTGTTTCTTCTTATTTTTATGTACTTTTATGTTGTGTCCTCAATTAGCAGTTGAGTGCTAAAGCTTATTGCCATGTAAATAATAATAACAATGATAATAATTATTATTATAGCTGTTTGTTGGTTATTGTTATCTTCACTCCACAAAAGTCAACATTACTAAATCCTGATTAATTTCAATCTACAAAAAGTATTTTGTTGTTAAAATTTTATTTAGTTGACAATAATGTATCCCCCACCATTACCTGATTAGAAGGTAAGCTAAGTTAAAACATTAAAATACAGGTACAAAATAATTTGTTGCCACAAAAGGCCTACATGTATGTGAGGTAAACATTTCGCTATTAATTGAATGGGTCAAGCTAGTGCATTTTGAATTTTACTTGCATGAATTTTGGTGACCCCTCCCCCTAAACTTCCCATTGTTTCTCTTAAACCCCTCTCGTGGAGCCTGAAAAATGCTGCCTCCCCCCTTATTCACACACCAGCCCCCACTCTAATTAATGACTGGTCCCTTAAGAAATCCTTACTCTCTTAGCTCTGGTGTAGTGCCATCCTGCATAATAGGAAGTGGTCCTACAACATCATTTGCTGCATGTTTGTCATCATTCTTAGCTAAAAAGAACACCAACATATAAGAAAAAAGATTTTTACTGATTACCATCTCACTTAGCAGCTGTCAGTCTTTAAAGAGCTTTGTACTTATCCATGTTCTTCTCCAGTCTATGTTTAGTCTTCAAGTAATCACAACAAACCTGCCTGGATTTTTTTAATTCCCCCCCCACCCCACACAAAAAAAAAAGGAACATAGAGCTGTATTTTAAGAATGTCCACAGAATACTCGAGATGTGAGAAATTTAAAATCAGATTCCATTGAATACTTATGAATGAAGAATAAAGGTCCATACACAGGGTTTTGCTCCAGGGACAGGCTCCTGGGTCATTTTGCACAACTAGTACACACAAGAGAGCATGTTGCAGGAGCTGGCTGCATGGTGTGGTCATGCTCGCTGATACTTAACCAGTTTAATATCAGGGAGGGTGAGCCAGGGGCAAAATTGTGCTCCCACCACAACCTTTTTTACATGAAATGTTTGGTACACATGAAGGAGCAAAACAATTGTGGAGCAAAACCCTAAGTGTGTATAGGCATTAATTTTAAAGGGAATCTGTGCCATTCTGTATTGGAAATTTGCATTCCCAATACACCACAGTTTCTGAAACATAGTACTGTAAGTATTTTAATTAATGACTCAATTATGTACTTACAGTTTACAGCTTTCTTCTCTATTTTGTCTGCAGTTGCTTCCTCCCATTCAACTTCTAAATTATCTTCTAAGTCAATAAATATGAGATAAAATTTGAATTAAGCTATAATGGTTCTTAGAGATAAATGTCTGACAGCCTTCCATCAAAAGATTATGTAAAAAAAAAACTATGGTATTTTTATTTTCAGTTGAGCAAAATGCATAGAAGATTACTGACAACCCTTACCTGAAGATTCTTCATCACTTTCACTTTCTGTTTCTTTTCTCTGTTTTTTCTTCTTAGAATGCTTTCTGTTGCAAATAATTACCATAATAAAATTAATGTTTAATATAAAACTGATCAAAATGAAGCTGCCTAAGAAACAATAATTGTCTGTGTACCATTTTATTGAATCTGAAATCTTATTCAATGATTCTGTTGTTACTAGTAACAGCTGTTAATGAATTAAAGAGAAAATACCTCTTTTTTGATCTGTGCTTCTTCTTCTTCTTCTTACTTGATTTCTTGTGCTTTTTTCTCAGAGCCTCTTCTTCACTCTCACTATCTGTGTCTTTTTTACCTGAATTAGTATGTAATTATAACAAATAATCAATACCAGTACCAGGATAAATTTTGTACAGATAGTATGACTGAAAGTATTTTTAGTAAAGATTAAACAAAATACACTTTACGTATGTAACTTACTTTTTCTACCATTTGCTAAAGTAGGATGGACTCTTTTCCTTTCTTCATCAGAGCTTGAATGAAATAATGTTTCATGTTATTATTTTATTTTAGACTTTAGATAAATTGTGTACTCCTAGAAAATGTCCATACCTACTCCAAGCTGAGATGCAGACCCCTCTGACCCCTCCCTAATCACAGTAAATCCCAGACCCCCTCCCAGCCGTCAGTGTGACAGGTGTGGTGGTCTGTGTGTGGCAGGGTTGCTATGGTTACCTCCATAGGGAGGCTTGACAGAGTGTACCCAGCTTACCAAGATCAACACCTTAATGAGTTTTAACATATCATTTTTCTGTTGCGTCACTTACTCCACTGGTGGTTCTCGTGGTATAGGTCCCCATACCTCTGGGACCCCGTCACTCATGATTTGCTCTCTTGTTGCTCTACGACTGTAAAGAAAGACTGCACTTTTCACATAAGATAATTGAAGTTATTCTGTTGGGACATCACTAATAGTAATTAACAAATATTCTCGAAATGTTCATGCACTGTTGTGAAACCAATGGAGGATGTTTATGCTTTCAGCATGTTTCATATAATTTGGCTGCATAGCACAATAAATAAACCACAATATAATTGTCATTTCCCTATCAGTCTTAGCTTTTGAAGTGGACAACAATTTTGCAATTATTGCATGTATACATGAACATTACAAATATCTAAGAGATAGGTGAGGGATGGTCCTGAACATAATTTTTGACAAAAGTGCAATATCTATTACCGTTCCATGGCAATCTCTTCAGATGATTTTTGATTTTTTCTAAATCTGGAGATTATCAAAAGAATCACACAGTTAATATGATGGCTCTATATCAAAATGTCTATGAAACCTCAAAGCATGCAGCTCAGTCATGGCATTGAATTCTAGGAAATTGACGTCACATGCTGAACCAATCAAAGCATGAGACATCACTGCTTGGACATGGTACCATAAAGCTACAGACACAAGGTGCAACATTCCACAAAATGTTGTAGTCAATCAATTATTGTGAGTCATGTCACATGATGCAATTTGTTGTACATAATGTTGCTAAAGTAGAAAACAATCCTACTTCAGCAGCATTGCCTGCAATATTCAGTGTAGTGTTACACCATGTGTCTGCACCTTAATGGTCATATAGCATAGCACCCTCTGCATCATGTTTTATGCACCTATCAGTGCTCAGTTAGGGTGGCTTGAGCAACTAAGGGAGTTGCTCCTTGGGTCAGGCATTTGACAAGTTCTTTCTCCCCCAGAGGAAGAGAATTTGACATTTGACAGAAGGAAAGAGCCTGGTAGGGAAGGGAAATTTGACATTTGTTAATGCTGGGGTGTGGGAAAATTGATGAGCTACTATCTCCAAAAATGTCAATTCACCTTGGGCCTGCCTGCCTGCCTGCCTTCCCCCCCCCACCCCTACCCTGGGGCTAAATGTCGATTGGTGCATTACACACACAAAGCTGCCTCAGCTTATTTCATGTGGGTATATATATGACAGAATGTACAAATAGTATTTCTATAGATTGATAATTTGTTATATCACTGTTAGGACGTTAGGAAAATAGTGTAGACATGAAAAAAGTAGGAGCTGTTTTCAATAAACTTAAAAAAAACATTAAATTTTCAAAAAATTCAATACATTCACAAGTAAGCTTGTACATACTGTTCACGTTCAATACTACGACTTCTAGATCTGCTTCTACTTCTGGATCGAGATCTTGACCAAGGAGGTGACCTAGACCTTGCTTTTCGATGCCTCCGACTATGCTCGGGAGTTATGCTTCTGTGTCGATGACTGTGGATGTCTTCTCGTGTCATTTTGGATCAAAACACAACGAAAAATCCGTACCCTTCACAGACAGTAAAGTTTGATGAAAATACATTTGGCCGCGCACAAATGGTAGGCTGAAACGAGTAGTTCCATACCTCACGCGACATTGTGTTCAAGAGAATGGAACGCCTGTCGAAAACTGCATAGCAAGCAAACGGAAAATGGAAAATGGAAATTTCTTTTCCTGCATTCTGACGAGAGAAAAAAAGCGCTATGAAAAAGCAAGACTATGTTTGAGTAAAATGTTATGGATTCTGAACCAATTTTGTTATATTCTTGTGAAATTTGAGGACCAAAAGATTATTTTTTGATAAAACAAAAGATTATTTTTTGATAAAACAAAAGATTATTTTTTGATAAAACAACCTTACCAATATTATGGAAGGTTATTCTGAAAATCACGATAAACATTGCTGTCATTGTCATTCATCGTCACCTTTTGGCCAAAGTTTGTCCGAAATGGATTTCACTCGAGGCGTTTGGAGCGCAGCGATGGACGGGGATCTTCAGAAAGTTGAAGCATACCTTAAAAAAGGTGGCGACCCTAATGCTATTGATAGTTCAGGATACACTGCACTTGTAAGTGAAAGAACATGCAACCGATGTTATTTGTGCAAAACCGCAGTGCATGTATATTTATTTTATAAAATCAAGCATTTCTCGTAGATCATATGTCTACTTTGTTCTTAATTATTACTAATTATCCATTCTTCAGCTGAAGAATGGATAATTAGTAATAATTAAGAACCCATAATTTTTTTGATATCATGAGGGGATTCTCCATTCCATGGAAATGCTGAGTTAGGATTGGCTGCAGTATGCATAAGATAAAACTGCAATTTTACTGTTAAGAGGGATGAAGTTTCAGAAAAATTATTGAGGCATGTAAAATGTCCCTGATCCAAATAATTTTTCTTTTCATGTTCTAGCATTATGCCAGTCGTAGTGGCAACTCTTCAGTGTGTGAGCTTCTTCTGTCAAGTGGAGCTTGTGTTGATGCACAAACAAGGTCTGGTCATGTGACACCACTCCACAGAGCTGCATATTGTGGTCACATCTCGGTGGTGAATCTTCTTCTTCAACACCAAGCAGACCCTAAACTTTGTAACACTGATGGACAAACTGCACTCCACAAGGTATCGTTATAACTGATAGAAATTTTGAAACGAGATATTCCTGTTTATGTGGCCCCTCCCAACAATGGCAAGGAATAAGAGTAGAATTCCTGTGTTAGATGTTTTTCTTTGATTTGTCAAGTAATTCATGGATTTTGTAACAGTGTACAATGAGAAACTGATTAATAAGCATATTATTTCAATGATTATTCCCAAACAGGCATCTGAAAGAGGACACAAGGAAATAATTGAAGTACTGTTGGTCAAGAATTCTGAATTAATAATTATCAAGGACAACAGAGGAAGAACAGCTTTGGATATCATCCCTGACAATAGATCAGACTTGCAAAGCATTCTTCAATTAAGCAACCTTTATTGAATTTGATCAAATCCTAAGTGATTAAAATTGATTTTACAGCTGGATCAAACAAATCTTTTTAATATCTTCTAAACACTGTTTGATTACAACAGTTTAGATTAAAATCTTTTTGTACAAAGGAAAGCATTACTTATTTTTATTAATAAGAATACATTCCATTTGAAATCCAATAACATATTGCAAAAAAGAGTAGAGTAGAGTACAGAACAGCTTAAAATTTTGTCACTGTAAACATGCAACAAGACTCTGTTAATGGAATACCCATGTACTAATTAATGTTGGCCATTCAAGAGCATTACAGTATGTTCTTAAAATGTCTGAGCTGTACTTTATCATATGATTGGAAGCATTTGAGTCATTTAATTCTACTGTTAAATTGAACAGCTACTTCATAAAAATAGTATGAAAGTTCCCATAGAGTGATGGCACGTGAAATAGTTCTTGGTCTAATAAAGGTTAGTAGACACTAATTCAATTGTTTTCTTTTGTGTCTATATGTCTATTAGACTTGAATTATTAGTTTCTGCGCTAGATTATAAAATACCCGGCCACTTTATTTGAATAATAATAGAATCTATTGTGTTATTGCATCGTTCTCAAAAGATGCCGCTACATAAATTTCTATAGTGGCCGGGTATTCTATAATTGCTCCAGTTTCTGTTTCACAGGTCAAGGGCCATCACTCTAGCATGACTTTCAAATAGCTATTGCCATAACCAATCAAGAAGCATGGAATACTAACCACAAAGTCACAGTGATCAGATATAGTAGAGTATGGTACTGCTTGATTATCTCTTTCAGTATATATATTGTTAAAATCCTACAAAAAATCTTTTATTAATGACACCTCTTGGGCCTTGTTCTGATGAGATACAAATCACAACTTGCAAAGAATATAAAGCATATTTTCATTCAAATCTGTAGCATCAATGTAAGCTTTTTAAGGCATCATTAGGTGACTGAATCACAGGAGACCAGTTCAAGCTTGTTTGCATTTGTTTGCACTCTTAAAGAGGGCCAGAGACCAAGATACTGTCAATCAAACTAGAGGATTCCAGTCATAAAATCATGATGCTGCTAATTAAACTTCTTTTATCATTACATTTGTTGCACCATTGAACAAATTACTGAACTCCATTTTGTATGTAGGAAAGATGATATGATCTCTTTGAATTCCGACATTACCAACCACCACTTTGAGGTAGATTTGAAAACATGGCTCTCCCCCTGTGATTAAAAGTGTAGAATGATGGTCTGTTTCCTAAAGATTCCCAAGATCTGAAGAAGAAAAAATGACAAGGTTTTAGGAAAGTTCTGAATAAAAAGGTAAAATAACTATGAAACAAGTACATGTATTAGAAAAATTCTACTCATACCCCTCCCCCCCAAAAAATAGTGCTATCAAATCTGATATTTTGCAAACGAGAGCATCCACATCTCCCATCAAAAAGAAAAAATAACCATCTTCCTTACTTGCTAGCCATTTCTGCAGCTGCTCGGATCTCCTTAAACTCTCCTGCTACCAAGACTACCCCAATACATCCAAACAACATGCCTAGTAAGCACTGGATGTAGATCTAGAGAAATCAAACCATTTATATAGAAGACTTAAAGGATACTCATATAATCATTAAAAGTCACTGGACTGTCATGGCACACAAAAATGTGATGAATTATCAGAGAAACATGATATCACTGCTCATCCAATCAAAATACTTCTTTCTTAGAGATGGCCAGCACTATCAATGTCTGCATATAATGGTGTATTGGCATTTGGGAAGACCATTAATATGGATAAGCCTCAAACAAAAAAATCATATTTTCAAGCGATTGACACGTGGTCTGAAATGGGAAAAAATTATGCCCAAGTAGATTAGTCTATTGCTTTTGTCTTCGAGGTTTACATCCTCACCAGGATGTCATCTTTTTCCCACCTTGATGAGACACCAGTCTATGAAATTAGCAGACATGACACAGATAGCACACATTCTCAGGAACCCAGGGGTAAAGTTCTGTCACTCATTTCTAGCTCCCAGAAAAGAATGCCCTGGGTTAGAGTTTACTCCTGGGTTTCTGAGGATGAGATAGCACATGGATGAAAAAGAATGCACCCATGGTGTCATCTTTAAGTTGTCATTTTTTAAAATTCTTTTGGATGAAAAAATGTGTCAAAAAATCTGTCACTGGAAGTTTTACAAATTATATTTTTTCTTCTAAAGCCTGGTTTTCACTTGCGTCGGAATCGGAATTGGAGTCGGAATTGGAGTCATAAGCAGTTCATAAAAGTGAAAACCGATCGTCATAAGTGGAATTGGAATTGGAAGCAGAAGCCTCGATTAGATGTTTTTTTGCATAGAGAGGGCCTGGAGAACACCATTGCGATTGGTTCTCTGCTTCTGATTCCGATATTCTGGTTTTCACTTATCATAAGGATCGGAGTTGGAATTATGATCGGAAGAAAATGGAAACCTTCCAATCCTTCCAATTCCGATTCCGACGTGCTTATGACTCTGATTCCGACTCCGTTTTCTGGTTTTCACTTTGTCTTAAGCTGCTTATGACTTCGATTCCGATTCCGATACAAGTGAAAAACAGGCTTAATAAACTGTTTTGATATCAATATGAATATAATGTACACACACTAGGAGAAAAACAATTAAAGCAAGTCAGTGATCAACTTACATCAATAGGTAAAGACGTGAATTCCTCTTCTAAAAGTTTGTAGTACGTCCGACCTGAAATATATA